>LBNU01032204.1:3033-46752 GCA_014162995.1 Artemisia annua | reverse complement strand
TCCAGGTAATGCCGTTTGGGTTGACTAACGCACCGACGGTATTCATGGACCTCATGAATCGAGTGTGTAAGCCTTACTTAGACAAGTTTGTGATCGTGTTCATCGACGATATATTAATTTACTCGAAGAGTGAGAAAGAGCATGAGGAGCATCTAAGACTCATCTTAGAGTTGCTCAGGAGGGAGAAGCTGTATGCCAAGTTCTCTAAATGCGAATTTTGGATTCTGACGGTACAATTCTTGGGTCACGTGATTGATAGTCAAGGAGTTCATGTAGATCCCGCTAAGATTGAAGCTATTAGAGATTGGGCTGCACCGAGAACCCCGACAGAAGTTCGTCAATTTTTGGGTTTAGCCGGTTACTACCGAAGATTCATTGAGGGATTTTCGAAGATAGCCAAGCCGCTAACCAAGTTGACTCAAAAGAATGTTAAATACGAATGGGGAGATAAGGAAGAAGAAGCCTTTCAATTGCTCAAGAAGATGTTGTGTAGTGCTCCTATCTTGGCATTGCCTGAAGGTAGCGAAGATTTCGTTGTCTATTGTGACGCTTCTCATAAAGGGTTAGGAGCGGTTTTAATGCAACGAGAGAAGGTGATAGCTTATGCTTCTCGACAGCTCAAGAAGCACGAGAATAACTACACCACCCACGATTTGGAGTTAGGTGCTGTGGTTTTCGCTTTAAGGATAATACTACTTGAGTTAGGCAATCATCAATTACCGGTCGAATATCCTCAACTATCACAAAATCGGTGATATAGGTGAAGTTGCCTACGAATACATGAAGTCCCTTGACCCTACCCACAAAATTACTTATATATCGGGTATTCGGCAACATCCTAATTCCTAGTGGGTCTCTTTTTATCAAGTTGTAGTAGGCTCTACTCATGATGTTTATGGGGGATTTAGGGTCTATGTACGCTTTCCATGCATGAAGATGCCCTATGTTGCATGGTATATTGAGGTTAGATGGGTCACCTGCTTTGATAATTGGATTACCTAGGACGTGTGGTGTCTCGGGGATATCAAACAAGTCCTTATGGTATTCCTTCTCTTCGCTAGTGGGCCACCTATTGAAGTATTCAACTTCACATTCTACGTCATCTACCTCCTTTTTCTTACTCGCCTCGGATTCTACGATCTCAACCTTAGGGTCACTATCGTCCTTATTTTCATCATCCTCTTCCCTAATAATTGGCTTAATAGTGACAACGTTGACAAAGTGGACATTCTTGGATGATGACGGGTCCTTAGTGGGAGGTCCGCTAGTTGTGCTTCTAGTGTCCTTATTCGAGGGTGTCAACACTTGGTTGGTGAGGGCTTTCAACAAGTTGTCGATTTTATTGGTCATCTCGCTTTGTTGTTGTTTGAAATCGGCTTCAAACCTAGACAATCGAGCTTCTTGAGACGCCATAAAATCGGATATCAATCCTTCAAAATCGTGTGAAGGATTGTTGTTGGAGTTGCGATTTGAGGGTGCACCGCTTGATTGGAAACGGTTAGGTGGGTTGGAAGAGTTGCCTTGAGGTTGTTTCCACCTAAAGTTCGGGTGACTTCTCCAAGAGGGGTTGTATGAGTCACCGTATGTGTTTTGCTCGGGCTTGAAAGTGTACTACTTATCTCCCGCTCCGTCGGTACGCGAGGATGCGTAGTCCGCAAAAGCTTGTTCGGGGAGTTCCTTGCAATCGCGAGTGTCGTGGGGACCTCTACACAATTCACAAGAAGAAGTGATTTTGTTCACTTGGCTCGAAGGTTTAGGAGCTTCGTAGGATTTCATTAGATACTTGACTTGGTCTTCAAGTTCCATGATCCTACGGTCGGAAGTGCTCGAATTGTTCGAAGGCAAGGATATTGCCTTGACCGTTTTGTTCAAATCACGGGGATCGTTCCAACTTTCGTTGTCATAGAGAGCAAGATCTTCTATGAGTTCCCATGATTCCTCCGCACTTTTATCACGTAGCTTACCACCGGCCGCTTGGTCAATGGTTCGCTTTGTGGAGGGGTTGATGTGGTCATAGAATATTTGGACTTGGAGCCAAAGTTCTATGCCGTGGTGAGGGACTTTGTGAAGTAGGTCTTTGAATCGGCTCCATGCCTCATAAAGGGTTTCGCCTTGATGTTGTTGGAACATCAAGATGTCGCTCCTAAGTTTGCTAGTTCTCCCCGGTGGGAAAAATTGGGCAAGGAAGAGGGTGGTTAGGTCGTCCCAAGTGGTGATGGATCCTGCGGGTAAGCGCTCAAGCCATTGACTAGCTTGGTCACGTAGAGAGAATTGGAATAGGCGTAGTCGGGTGGCCTCTCGGGTGTCAACACTAAGGTCTATAGAATCTACGATTTTGAGGAAGTCCTTAAGGTGTTGATTTGGGTCTTCGGAACGAAGCCCATGGAATGCGCATCCGCTTTGCACCAACCGGATGGTGTCGGATCTCAAGGGTGTCACATTGGCTCCTTGGTTGAGCTCAATGGTGTTTCGATAGCCTTGATGGCTAGGTCGGGAGTACTCTCCTAAAGTGCGGGCTCTAGGAGGTGGGTTGGGAAAGTTTTGGTTGTTTGGGTCGAGAAGATTACCACCTTCCATGATGTCGGATGGTAATGGTTACGAACAAAAACACGAAGAAAAAGATAGACTAAAGAGATCCTAGAAAAATAAAATAAAATCTCACTAGAAAGGAGTCTAGTGAGTAGACCTAATTAAAAATAAAAATTAACCTAAACAATAACTATTCCCCGGCAGCGGCGCCAAAAACTTGATGCGCGTGGGATTGCTTACGCACTTTGTTTTACCTCTTAAGGGATCTCAAGAGGCTTACAATCCCCACCAGGCAGTGTACCTGACCGATGTAGTATAGTGTAGTGGCAAGTACCGGGGGATTGATCGTTCTCTCACAGGGAATAGTGTTCGTTAGGTTAAAGACTACTCTAATTAAGGTCTAAGGGTGGAGGATGATTATTTTTGTATTTTTATGTTTTTTTGAAAGCAGTAAAATCTCGGTTTTGAAGGAGTGGGCGGAATTAGTTGCTAGTCAACTAACCCAAGTTATCTACTTATGCAATTAAATTAAAGTTTTGAGAAAACAATGGTGGGGAAAGTAGTGTTTACTTAGATTTCATTACTCCCTAACTATCTTTTACCATGTAATTAGTATGTTGAGTTTGCGTGGATGACGGGTGTATTCCTAACAAGTCGTAGGGAGTGCGTTCAATTCCCTAACTCTATAAGCTCCTACCTCACTCTATGACGATACGTCAAGTATCCTATCATAAGCTCACCGATAGCAACCTACGCATGAAATACTACCTTAAAATCGATTAACGCACATACGATTCACGTTTCCTAAGACGTTCAAGCTTGTTACCGTATAGGAGGTTAGCCAGTTTTCTTAAGTCTAACGTAGATGAAACATTCATCCAAATCACAATCACAACATACACATCACATGATAATCAATAGTTAGGTTTCATTAGATCTAAGCAAACACAAGTTAATTTAGCCTAGCATGTTAAAGGAAAGAAAAGCACAAACATAAATCATACAACACATAGACATATTGTATGGATTGAATGAAGACTTATCTTAGATTAAACATGCAAGTTAGAGGGGTAAAAGTACCCTCTAAGGTCTGTGATACACGAGCTAGGGTTTAACCCTTAAGTTCTCCACCAAGTTCCTCTTTTAAAACAATAAAAATCGTCCTATATATATAGATAATACGGGCTGACGGCGTCAGCCCAAGGTGTGACGCCGTCACGCCGACGATTAGGGTTTTGTGATGGCCTTCTTGACGTCGTCACGCCGCCTTGTTCCAGATCTGACGGCCTTCCCTGACGCCGTCACCAAACTAGGCTAAAAACTCTCTGGCCCGTCATGAGTAACTTCCAATTTCTTCACTTCAGTTGTTCTTGACGTCGTCACGTTGAAGCTTGTGACGCCGTCACCTTCTGTGCACTTTAGGGTCTTTTGAGATTTTGTTGTTTTCCGCACTTTTTTCACTCCGAAAACGCCCGAAAATGCTTCTTTTGTGATTTTCTCCTCAAAAGTACCTAAAATGAGAAAAGAAACGACTTTGGGTGAAATCCGATCCAATAATATACGAATTAGGACTCAAACTGACCCCTAAAAACGTAACATTTTTCGTCTCATCAGACGCCAAAAAAACTATGCAAAGAGAATCAAGATGGGTCAAAGAAGCCTGCAAGTTTCTGTCTTGGGCCAACAAACCCATTAGGCAGAAACATATGACAGTTACATACGGTTGTTAAGTGAAAAGGCATATCGTATGGTTTTCTAACCATCACAACCTTTCACAAACACACCGATTAGATTAGTATATATACATGTAATTTCTGTAAACAAAGTTAACCCTTTTTTCATTATCAATATCAGAAGTATTTAGGGTTCAAACCCATCTTTTATCTCTATATTATTCGATCTCTTTGCATGATTGCCATGATTGTTGTTTGATTAATTTCAATCCTGGAAAACCATAAAACCTGTGGAACAATGCCATGTTTCTATCAGACTGCCACGGAAGCCTTGTTGACTTAGGGTGTGTTTGTTACTAGCCCTCTTACTCTTACCAGTAAGAGGTGGGCTGAAACTGAAAGATAAGTACCCACATTAAAAACTAATTAAAAGAAAAAAAAAACAAAAAAAAAAAAACAAACAGATCAAGTAATGGTGACAAGTTGGATACCTATGCAAATGATTTGCCCTACAAGTACAAGTTGAAATTGATGGAAAAACATATGTTAAATATAGTAAACGGCAAGCAATTAAAATAAAAATGAGTGTGCTGCTCGTCCTGTCCTACTTGTCGTCATATTGTTGGAGGACATTCAGAAGATGTTTCTGTTGTTTGAGCATTCAAAGTGGTGGGTGCGGGTGTGAGTGGCAAGCCTTCACTCTTATAAACCTTTCTCCATAAAATATCCAGCTTGACTTCTTCGCGGGGCATGGTAAGATAGCCTTTAGTTGGTTTGATTACAAACTTGTGGAATTTCAACCCTTTTTCCCTACAAACACCTCTCCAGATATGTAATGCCATGTTTCTATCAAACCAACGAGGCTTCCGTGGTGGTCGTTTCTTCATCTTCTCATCATTACTGCAAGCTTTCACTAACCCCATAACTTCCGAAAACTTGCTATCATCTACTTCCTCTAATTTCCGTTTACGCCCTTCATCAACATCCTTCTTCTCGCTTTCCGAACGTCCTTCGATCGACAACATTGTACAACCAGTTATTGCTAATTAGGGTTTTGGTTTTGCAAGAGGACGGACTTTATAATTTATATATGTCGATTCTTAATAAATATGTATCTATAATGATATATACTCCGTAATAAACCTTCTTCAATCTTAATGGACCTAAAATTAAAATGAGTCTAGTCCATTTACTTTTGTACATATTTTAAATGGGCTAATTGTACGAAAATATGGTTTACTTGCAACTTTTTATAGTTTTGTATAATCATTTTATTTTCACGTATGTAGCATACTTCTGAATTCGGTCTTTTTGGTATATCCTATGACGAGTTGTATGTATTATTTGGCAATTTTACCTTTCAATTAACACACACATATTTAACGAGGAGGGGTAAATCGGTCAAATAATAGCACAATTGGTCACACGATATACAAAAAGATAAAATTCAAAAATATACACAAAACTACATGCATGCAATTAGGGAATTATATATATATACATGTACACTTTGTTCTCATACCATTTACCAATCATGTTGCTACATGTATCAACCTAGTTCTTATGTTTCTCTATAACCCTGCTTAATGTTCTCTCTTTCATGGTTCTCTTACCAATGAAATGGCTACATTTTATTTTAACTTTTAGTGGTCATGACCATAATTTGGTGAGGAACATGGTGATCGGAAGTTAGTTATGTAACGGTCAACGGTGGTTGTAACGGTCAACGGTTTTGGTTGGTGGTTGTTGATGGTGATGTTGTTCTTAAGGAGGATTAATATTTACACTTTGCATCAACATCCTAGGCCAAGCAAAACAAATTGAAAATCGAGTCGAACCACTCCAACCGAAACCGAATCAACCCTAGTTGGTTTGGTTTTTGGTTTTATATATTTACGGTTTTTGGTTTCGATTCGGTACGGTTCCTGTCAAAACCGAGAAAAACACACATAAACCGTCTAAACCGAACCGACCGACACAAACCAAAACCGACGAGTCATTTCGGTTCCGTTCTCAGTTCATGTTTTCCACGAAATCTCTTTTACGTTAAAGTTAGTTTTGACCCGATGTTCAATACTGTTAGCTTCGCTTTTTTATAAAGATAACGTCACACAAGTGAAATGGACTAGATTAGAAACTACAGGGACTACTATTGTCAAGTAGGAAAACATGTAGTGTTAGGAGCCTATAAATACCCCTCATGACTCTCCATGAGGGGTGTGGGAAATTGTGTAAGCTTCATTTCATTTATTCATATCAATAAAACACCTTTTCTTCACCTTTCTCTCTCTACTTTCTCTCTCTAGAACTAACCATGTTTATTACATATTTTCATCAACCGCGACCTCCGGAACGTGAATCTTGGGTTCTACAATTGGCATCAGAGCTAACCAGGGGCGATTCGTAGTGTTTTGGGGTGTAATTTCGTGTTTTATGGGCTGTTGGTACGTGTTTTATCGAGTTTGGTGATGATCTTATCGAGTATGGGTGCCAAATATCGAGTATGGGAGCCAAATATCGAGTATGGAAGGGGTTTTATCGAGTATGAGGCTCAAATTCAGCTTTTACCGAGTATGGTCTGAACAGACTCTACCGAGTAAGGAAAGTACTGAGTATGGGCTGTTTATCGAGTAACTCAGAAATTACCGAGTAAGGCCCAATCTACCGAGTAAGGGCTGAATTATCGAGTAAGGGCTAAAATTTTCGAGTAAGCAAGCTGTTTTCGAGTTTGTGAGCTAATTTTCGAGTATGACCACCATTTTATCGAGTAAGCTTGATTTTTTATCAAGTAATTAAGCTCATTTTTGGCGAGTAAGCCACTACTCCTTATCGTTTATCGAGTAAGGACTTCTCTAAGGTCAATTCTAAACGAAACTCTGCCGAAATTGACTTAGGATATCGAGTAACGAGATGGGATTTTGAGTAAGGAAATATCAAAAGATTATTACATAAACAAAACCCTAACCTCATCGAATAGCCTAATGTCTATATACCCTAAACCCTAACTTCCACCTTAACTAAACACATGAGATTATTGGTAAAACCATCTTATAGATCATGATTCATTTCCGTGTTTCATTATCATCAACACCAATATATCTCAAACCACCTCAAACCACACCACGAATTGCTTAAACGATCCTAAACAAGATTCACACTCAAATGACAATGGCTAGTATCGTATTTTTGTGACTATGGAGATAATACTTTATCATTTTTCTGGGATTGAAGTTCGTTTCAAGGGCATGTGTACTTATTTATCTCAAAGTCTAGGGGAGGATGGATGCATGACTTTCGAAGATACTTGTTTGAGCATATATTAAAGATGACGAAGACTTGGTTATCTAGTTATCATAGGTCAAGGGGTGGACGGACGAAGACCTAGTTAACTATCACTTTAAGGAGTTACGTTGTAGTGCTCAGTGTCACACAAAGATGTGGATAATCAAGAGGTGATGTACGTCTTATACTTGATGGTTGGTTGGTTGAAGAGTATAGAGTACTCAGAGATTCGATGGTGTACGAACTCTCAACACCGTTCTTAGTCACATCATTGTACAAGATTAAGTCACATATCTACGGGGTGTTTACTTTATTATCAGATTGGTTATATTGGGTTGTTTCTCTAGTCATTGGTCATTTACTAGCTGGTTGGAATTTGAAGAGGTCGCTTATAGGTTGAAGAGAAGAGACGAGATTGTAGATATAAGAGAGTCATATCCTATCAGCATACTCTCACAAATGATGCTTTCATGGTCTATCTATATTTCATCAGAAGTGTAAAGTACGGGTAATTTTGGCATGAACACACAATAGTATGATGATTTCGATAAATCGCAACCATCAGGAGGGAGAAGAACATGCCAAAAGAAGTAGTGTTTCATCTTCAGTACGTTGGTTGATCGAGGGAATTGTGCTTACTCTAGAACCGAAGAAGTACTAATGATGTGTACATCGGAGCGTATTACCAACCTTCTGTGCAATACTATGTGAGTTATGCTATGATGCTCCCAGAACGACAACCATGGTGCAAACTCATTAGTATCTACCTTATCCGTTGCGAGATGAGAAGAGAGTTGTTAGTTCAGGAGGGAGCAGAAGAAAGAAAAAAGGCTCACTAGTTAGGAGGGAGTAATAACCTAACTAGACCATTGCAGTTGAAGTTCAGAGCTACATAGACCTTTGCCGTCAGTGTCAAAGATCAAACGCCGAGATCGTCGGAAGAGAGAACTTCAAGTCTGCATCAATATCTAGGCTACAGAGACTCTGCGCTTCAACATCATCAACATAAGTTTACTATTGTTGTAATTTTACATTGTTAATGTATTTATAGGTCTCATTGTAACCATTCACGTGTGACGATATCTTGGAGGGAGATTGTTAGCTTCGCTTTTTTATAAAGATAACGTCACACAAGTGAAATGGACTAGATTAGAAACTACAGGGACTACTATTGTCAAGTAGGCAAACATGTAGTGTTAGGAGCCTATAAATACCCCTCATGACTCTCCATGAGGGGTGTGGGAAATTGTGTAAGGTTCATTTCACTTATTCATATCAATAAAACACCTTTTCTTCACCTTTCTCTCTCTAGAACTAACCATGTTTATTACATATTTTCATCAACCGCGACCTCCGGAACGTGAATCTTGGGTTCTACAAATACCTCTTTTTGACAAAATTTGGTATTTTTTTCTTCATCTGGTAAATATGGTTTTCGACTTTTTGGTGACTAATTCACGGGATTTAAACCTATCGTCACACAGACTCAAACTAGGTAAAGCACTCCTTATTCAAGATGTTGGCGTAACTACTTCAAAATTGTTTGCACCTAGCAGGTGTTGGATTGAACTCAGACATCGCATATTTTTAAAGTGAAATTTAAAAGCCTTTTGACACTAGGGCACTTATCACTTGTTAGGACTGGATATGTATTTTTGTTGATGATAAGAATGAATCCCTTAATAACCAGCTATAAATAGATGCCGAGTAACTTAACATCATGGCATCACTTTTTGCGATTTAGCAGATTTTAGATAAATCGATGCCGAGTAATATAATTAAGCAGCTATAATGATATTCTGGACCTCTTATCAAGTCTATTACAATGATTGTTTTCTGCCATTCTGATATGAAGATGATTGTTTGTTTGGCCTTTAAGAAGTTTTGAAACAAAGCTATAGAGTGCAATAAGCAGAGGTGTCACTCTCAACCGCGAAAACTTTTGAAACTAGGTTTCTATACATACTGATCAACAGTTCATAGTCAATCCCCACAGTTTGGCTAACTGTGACTGATAGTCAACCCGATACCGAGACATCCTTTGGGATTCAAAGGGCTGCAACCAGTCCCATCATAACACTATTAAAGCTTACGAATAATAGACATGCTACTAAAAGGGATAATTAGTCCTCTTTTTTAAAGCCCCAAACAGGAACACAACAAACCAAACACAAGACTCAAACATGAGTCAAGGGGAAGAGTTTATCAAATATCACGATCACCTCCTCACGATGAGCTACATCATGTGGTGGCATTACCTGCGCCACAAAGTTGTTTGGTGACGGATCCTCTAACCATCTAGTTGGCTCACAAAGCCTTATGAGCTCATATAAGAACATATTCCTGACAGCATTAAACATCCCATGCGCATTAGACTTTTCAAATCCAGCATATTGGAGAATGTATCCATTAAAAGCTATAAATATCAGATTATTAATGTCTTTCGAGCTGGCAAGACGGATGAATGATCTCACAAGTCTTGGGTGTTGTAGGGGCCCACCAACATATGACCCATTTTCATCACGTGTCGGTTGATCATTTGAAGAAATCATATACCGAAAGGCAAAATCCGTTAGAAAAGCCTGCAAAACATGCACCCATACACATAGAGGTATGGTGTATTAGATAGTCATCAGTCTCTCTATCAACCAAAGATTAAATGATAGAAAATTTATCTATCCATATAGAAATAGGTCAAATTGAGTTTACAACTAAGTTGATCCAAACCTGTTTTGACCCATCTTAGAATTTACCAATTCGGGACACTCTTAACCCGTTTTGACAGGTCAGCCAAGCTGCCCGAACCGCCCATTTTTGCCGCTCATAAATAATAAGAAATGTTTTGTACATTTCTTATCCATACACTACGAAAATTGTTCCATTTTTACCATAATACCTTATAGTAAAAATATGAATACCACTATCAAAAAGTGGTTAAGAATTGGCACATAAAGATTATTTGATCATCACTACAAAATGGATTACCTTCCCCAAAATGCACTCAGCAGCCTGATTTCCAACTCGCGCACATTGGAATATAATGTCTCTATAATGAAGATGCTTTCTGTAATCATCCGTCAAACCATGAAAGCTTACCACCCTTAATACACAAGCTTGTTCAGCATGTTCCTTGAGCTTCTTACACCTGCACAAAGTTTGCAAATAAATTACTGATTAAAGCAATCCGAATAACATAATACAAAAAAAATAAGAAATAATTAAGCAGTGAATACTTACGTTTTACTGACTCGTACAAGATCTCTGGCTCCATTAGTAGATGCTGCTAACAGCATCAATATCAGATTCAGGATGTCGGAGGGTAATCCAGTCATTTCTTTCGTCCTCTGGCTGTAGGATTGGGAATTGCATGATAAAAATTTCAAAACTAGATAATTACAAATAAACTTAAATAGATTACGAAAGAAGCTATCTTTACGAGAGTAATAATCATACTTAAGATTCCAGTTATCAACAAATGAGTAAAAGGGAGTGAAAATGTTAAGATTCGAAGTAGCATTTTCCTCTAAAAGTAAAATTCCTCATAAACTCTCTAATAAAGTCCAGATTTTACAAAGATTTTTAGATACCACAATTACGGAAAAAGGTGCAAGTCCTAATAACATATATACATTTAATTACGATTCAAGCATCGGATTATATACTATGGTAAAGCTTACTGACAAATCCAAAGATGATCTAACACTTATGCATCCAGTTAAGGAAAAAATCATACACAAAGAAACTGATTTGAAGCATTTTTAGATCTAAGAAACTTGGACCATAAAATTACCTCAAGAAACTTTGATTTTTCAAGGAGGCACGGTGAGATGCCGAAAAAACGATTAGGCCAATGTAGATAACCCCCCTTTCTTTTAGACGATATAAGTAGGGTTGGATATTGTATCTAGCATAAATGGGCTCGGCTCTAATGTATAGATGGGCCGTGGTCATTAAGTTAGTTTAACTTAATTTCTGCTTATCTAGGGCCATGCTTCTTTCTAATTAAGTTCTAGTTCCATAGTCTATAAAAGGATAGGGCTTTAATTTAAGTTCACTTTAGTCTATAAAAGGTTAGGACTTTAATTTAAGTTCACTTGCACTACAAACGTTTCCATCAAGCACCCTAGAATCATTCGGTAGTTCACAGCAAGAAATTGCAATTTAATTCATTGCTTTTACATCTATGAAACATGGAAGATGAATGTAAAACATCCAAAAGAACGGGATTTTTTTAGACCGAAACATACTAATGAACTTACATCTATTAGCATCCTCTGTTTGTGGCAAACGGCACCCCAAGCTTGCTTCACATTGAGATATCTTAAACATCTACAAGCACATATTCGAAATTCCAAAAGAATTAATTTTTGTATTCAGCTATGAAGATGATTAAGACGAAAAGATGAAAGAAAGAAAGAAAGAAAAGCAATCTGAAGGAACGCATAACAGGGTAAAGAATGATACCTTTGCATAATCCCTTTTATTTTGAACTCTTGGCTGCTTAACAAAATCTGATGGGAGGATATTTCAATCCTCTCTACACTTTATATATAGATAAATCCAGAAATTTGAACTTTTTGTCTGAGCATTACCTGTTTTTATGCTTCTGAATTCAACCAAAAGCTTCGAATTTCTTACCTTAAATAGGTCCATTTCACTACACATGAACTCAAACCATGACGTTAACCTCTTAATCAGATGTTCAATTAATGTCATACATAACTTTACATGTTGTTGGTATTATCTTTGAAGTACATTATGGGCGTTACAATTCAGGGATCCAACAATTTTCTAGCAAATCTAAATATGACATAAAAAGCATTGTTCTCGAGGTCTCAGAAGAATGTGATTTTGATTAGATAATGCCAACAAATGTAACCAACGTTTATTCGAATTTGACTCCCACTTGTGTGTATCCGGATAAGAATCTTTTGATAAACAGACTTGTCACTAATTTAAAATTAGCTTATTACATTTCAACAGATTACTTATTTATGAAATTTAGAAAATAGAGAAGAATTATAGTTTATCGACATAATCTATTTCAACCCACTCCAAAACTTGACCACTTTTGACTTGTATGTTGTATCCAACAGACAAGTGTTGCCACGTATACTAATCAGATGCCCGTATATTCTTAAAAAGAAACAACACACATACTAATAAAAGACATTTATTTATATATTTTAGTTGAAGTCCCGAAACTCGATAACAGAAGTTTAGAGGGGAGTTGATCAAATAAAACGATCACACTGTCTCGATTACTCGCATTATCAGAACACATATTGTCAATAGCCTTAATAATACCTATCGAAAGATCCTTATCAAATCTAACATAGCAGACCACATAGCCGATCAATTTGTAATGCATATTTATAATATCTTCACAGCTTCCATAAAGGATAAAAGATCTCACAAGTTTATGTGAATATAGAAGTCCAGAAGTTGATTTATAGTCACCGCTCACCCATGGCATGTCCCGGAACCAATCTTCAACATTTAGGAGAGCCTAAAAAAAGTCATTATATAACAAACATGTCAAACATCTAAAAATGAGAAGTTTTAGCTACGAAAGTGTTTGATATTGCTAGAAATAAGCACATAGACTAGTTGATAAGCAGGTACTATTCAAAGTTCCAAACACTCCAACTTGTTGTCTAAGTTGAGAAATGCAACAAGCAGATAAACCAGTTAAATAAGCACTCTCAAAAATCCTAAGTTGATTTGTTACAACTTACAACCATTGGAACATTATTCATATTTTAATACTCCTTTGTAGTCATTAAAATTATTACTGTTTGTAAGATTCTAAAAAGGGCGAAAATAAGGTCAACCAGACCCGTTTTACCGGGCATAAAACTGTACACATCTGACCCAAACCCTTTACAACCCGCATATATTGCCAAAAAAATTTCCCTTTTATAAAAGATTGATAGTTTTTGTAATTATAAGTTTAGGATTCGCATTTATGAAGTTCCAAGAAAGAATAACAAATGTTGGTGCTTCACCCAATCCGACCCATCCCGCTATGACCAGCCCGAAAACGCCCATGTCATACCACATGACATATACATCATAAAGTAAACCGGGGTATGTCAAAAACTGCCAAGATTTATCCTTGTGAAATTTAGTTAAGTATTATAGTCCTGGGGTATAATCACGAAACTGTCCCTGCAGAGACGATTTTGGATAGATAAAGAACAATATGAGCTTAAGAATGGATACCTTTCCCAGAATAAGTTCAGCAATTGGATTTTGAGCTAGGGCACATTGTAAAATGAGATCATTGCGATCATTTGTGTAGTCAAAGTTGGAAGTCAAACGATGTAAATTGACCACGCTTAAGACATGTGGTCGTTCAATCAAGATCTTGAAATACTCGCATCTGCACAAAGTTTGTAACGAAATTACAGATTAAAG
Organism: Artemisia annua; assembly: GCA_014162995.1. Classification (NCBI taxonomy): domain Eukaryota; kingdom Viridiplantae; phylum Streptophyta; class Magnoliopsida; order Asterales; family Asteraceae; genus Artemisia; species Artemisia annua. The sequence continues at coordinate 32,848 of LBNU01032204.1, read as the reverse complement.
TAATTGAAGTAGCATCATCAAAAAGAACATTAGAAAGAGAAATTACGAATCTAGCCTTTCTTGAGTGGGTTATACCGATTAGTTTTTTCCCTATTAGTTTCCGAAAGAACCAAAAAATTGATTTTTCCCAAAACTTTTGAGTAATTTCGCAAGAAGAGAAGCCAAATAATTCGCAGAAATCCGAAGGATTCCGCAAAAATCATGTTTTAAGTGATTTTTGCTGGTTTAATAATGGGTTATTTTGTTATATAACAGACTCAAAACTTATAATTTCCAAAAGAAAAGTATCTACAAGCACACAAGGCTAGCAAGGGAGGTACTCCGTCCAGTTTTTATACTTAATATTGCTATTTAAAAACTTGGAGTAACACAGACCAAACCGAGCCATCAAAACAACTAATGCCACAAAAGAAGATATCTACAATAGTTAATTCATACAAAGAAAAAATAACTCACATACGACAAACATCAACAAACTCACATTAAGCATTAACTGTTAACTTAGGTAAGGTATACGTCACTATAATAACTCATTTTAACTAGTTCATTGTTATTAAATGATTCAACGCTTTTCATATATTTTACATTCATCCACAACAATGACTATCCTTTTCAAATAAGTTAAAGAGGGTGAGACGAAATCTGATATCTTCGGACCAACACTTTTTTGTTCAGATTTTTTTGACCTTTAATTAGCAACTAGCGTAAAAAATTGACTCAAACCATCTGAATACGTTTCTGTGACGTTTGACCACTTTAACCCGTTAGCTAAAAAATATACCCAGAATCAACCCGTTAGCCTTAATGTGACCTTTTCAATAGTTATCCTACGCATATATCAGAAAGAATATAAGAAGCAGTGAATTCTTACATAGCAGACAACCTTTAGTTAAAAAAACGTGGCACTCTTTGATTACCACAAGAACTCAGAAATGCCACCCTTTAGCTCTCCAATATTTCCGTGCATTTTCATCACGACGGCTTTTCTTAACCTTCAAAAACAGCTTATAAGCCATCTCGACTTTATTTGCAGCCAACAGTTTATTATTCAACTTAGCGCTAATAAGCCTACTAGGACAAAACCCTTTCTCCAAACACTCCTCCATAACACTCACGCCTTTTTCGAGTTGACCATTGTTACAAAGCCCGTTAATAATATGCTCATAAACTTCAACATCAGAAACATAACCATCTTGTTCCATCTCATCCCATAAGTTCAAAAGCATGCCACATTTACCAAAACGCGACAATCGCATAAGCAATGTTTTGTAAGCAGTTACTGATATAGTACACTTTGCGTTTTTTGCTTTTTTATATATCATCATAGCAGCGTGTGGTGGGCCGAAACTACATAAAGTATCGATAATCGACGTTACTACTCCTGTAGTAACCATAACCCCCTGACCTAGCATTTCGTCAAACATTTCTATAGCATCGGCTACCCTTTTAGCTTTAAGAAACGCAAAAATTATATGCACATAAGTATCCATATTCGGTTCACAATTGTTACTCAACATATCGTTATAGTATTTCAAACATTCGTCAATATCACCAATCGAAATGTAATTTAAAATCATCGCATTATAAACAACAACATTCACCTCACATGTTCTCGTTTCTTTCAAATTTTCAAAAATCTTAACCGCGTCGTTTATTCGACCACTTCTACCTAAACCTTCGATCACGTAACTAAAACTCAAACTATCGGGATCAAATCCATCTTCCACCATTTCATTCAACACCCTCTCGATCTCACTAACCCGACCCAACTTACACCACCCACGGATAACAATCCCATACGTCTCACCGTCAAACTCAACTTTCCCTTTCCCTCTCGTCTTACTCAACAACTTATCCGCACTCGTTACACGTCCACGTCGACACAGACACCTAAGCACAACTTTCAAACACTCCAAATCCCACTCATCCATCCCGAACTCATCCAAATTCTTAAGAATCTCCACACCTTTACTTACTCGCTTCGCCTTAACGTAACTATCCACAAAAATCTCCAACGTCTCGTAATCACCTCTCACTCCCTTCCCCTCATCTCACCTAACAAAAACCTCATTTTATCGAAAAACCTCCGTCTACCTAACGCCTTAAACACGACGTTATAACTCTCAACACCTCCACTCATTTTTCCGCTCTCCACCGCCCACTCGAAAACCGTAACCATCGCCTCACTATCTAAACCACCTCTATTCAAAACCTTACTAACTAACTCCCTAAAATCACTCTCCGAACTAACCGAAACGATATCGGACGCGGCCGCGGTTAACGCGCATTTAACCGCGGCTGTTCCGATAAGTTTCTGAACAAACACACCTCTTAACCTATCCTCAGGTGATATTAATGATAATAAGCTCGTTGACTTTTGAGTTGACTTTTGAGTTGACTTTTGTGTTGACTTTTGAGTTGACTTTTGCGTTGACTTTTGAGTTGACTCAGGAATGAATTGGTGACGGATGGGTAATAGGAGAGAGAGGTGGTTTAAGATGATGTGTTCGTTAGGGTTAGGGTTTTGTGTGTGTTTTTGAGTGTGTGTTAGTGTGTGTTTTGAAATTGGGGGAAGTGAGATTGAAGGATTGAGGAGGAGGTGATTAATTGGCCGTAATTTGGTGAGGAACATGATGATCGGAAGTTGGTTATGTAACGGTCAACGGTGGTTTATAACGGTCAACGGTTGGGTGTGGGTTGTTGTTGATGATGGTGAGGTTGTTCAGGATGGTGTGATGGAAGCTGGGAGATTAATATTTACAGTTTGCACCTTGAGTTTGTCTATGTTAACAACAACAAAACTTAGTACCGCTGTAGCGGGGTATTAGGGAGGTAGAATTTAAACAGATGAAACCGCTACCTCGATGTAAACCCAGGAGTCAAAAGTTTGTTTATGTTAACGAAATAGCAATGTATGGTAAGGTTGCAAAAATAGTAAGTGTAGTCGGTCGACCCTTTTGTAGTTTGTAATCGGTCTAGGCGGGATTAATAAGTGATTTATCAGATTGGCATTCTTAGCAAGTTTTGGGTATCTCTGGCGAGTTTTAGCTATTCCCGGTAAGATTTTCCTTAAAAAAAAACAATTTGTAACAGATATAAACAGGGACCATAAGTTATTAAAACAAGTTTACAAACGAGTTTTGGATACATCCGGTAAGATTTGCATGTTTTCGGCAAGTAATCGAAAAGGTTGGTATCCGAGTAACGTCTAGACGGCAATTAATCGGCTTTCAGGCTTTGTTTTGCAACATTGATTATATAGTATGTTTAGCGAAATAAGATGGAGGTGAAGCTATAGATTTTACTTTAAGATATGAGGTGGAGCTTATAATTGTGAAATGACAAAAGAAAATAAACAATCATTATATAATTTAAATCATAAGATGTTTATGTAATTTGTCTTTTTTATTAGCCTAAACGGTTAAACCCCTTTAAAGGCTAATTTCAACGAGCTTCTATTATGAGTTCGAGCTTCTTTTATAACATTTTAAAAGCTTGTGTGTCAAACGAAGCTTAGTTTAAAAGCTTAAGTTACCATATGCATCTATAAGTCTTTCCCCAAACACAGCCATAGTGTCGGCCGAAGTTATCAAGGCCGACGTTGGGTTGTATGTGTGTTTATTTAGTGTGTTCGAGTTGAGTGAGTGTGTTCGAGTTGAGTGTTTAGCTGAGGTGACGAGATACTTTAACAAATTACCACACTTGTTCTAGTGTGTGACTGTTACAGAATGGTGAATTAATATACTCAAAGCAAAAAGGTAGCGGTTGACCTAGTAGGTTTACGAGTTATATGTCGGGAATCAAGAATACAGACTTGCAAGGTTGTAATAAGGCCTATGCGTTAAGACTTGCAATTGTAGCCTATACAACTAATAGTATTATAAATGAAACACTTTAGCTTCCCTAAGAATGTACAGAATCATCAACTGCGCATTGGTGCTTGTGAAAATACATATACATTCAAACATCATTCATGGCGTGAAATAGAGATGCAAAAATGGGCAAAAGACCCAAGTCAGTGGCCTGATTTGCCTCAATTACATAAGCAGGACCGGTTTAGGACAAAGAGCAAAATAGTCGATGTTTGTCTAACGCCTGGTCTAAGGTCTGAAATGTTACAAGAGTCTCAGAGGTTGCACATCAAGTTTGAAATGATATTATAACTTAAAAAGGTAAAATCAACATTTGATTCAAACTAAATGGAAATCTCTTTTTCGTCATCACCACGACCCTATAATGTTAACACAAACATATAACATACATGCATTATAAGTCATAAAATTATTGTAATAATTGAACTGTAGTAATCATGTGTAAAAGAAATTAGACATTACCTGCCCACTTTCCTCATGGACTTCAGACTTCGACTTCTCGGATTCCTCATCATCTTCAGCCGCATCCTGTACATATAAATAAATAAATCTTTGTGAGTACAGGCTATTGCATCGGTGTGATAAAACACACAAAGATTAATTAATACACCTGTTTCTTGTTGTAGGCAGTCATTAGTTTCTCATAATCAGTCTTCCTTTCTGCAGCTTTGGCTTCGTATGGTGCCTTTTCCTGCCATGGACCACATAATAAGTACCTACAACTAGTATCTTTTGGCCTAACGAGTATCAAATCAAGTCTTTGAACTTGATGGCTCAAAACTTACAGCCGCACTCATGGATTTCCATTTCTCTCCACTAGCTTTCCCGACCTATATGATCAAACAGATGCATAAGATTTAAAAAGTGATAAAATAAAAAACCTGAAAACAGTCGTCTAATCTCTGATTAAGTAGTACTTACAGCTGAAACAGCTTTCACAGTTGGATTTTCTTTCTTAAATATCTCGCGGAACTCCTCACTGTCACNATTTAAAAAGTGTTAAAATAAAAAACCTGTGTAATCTCTGATTATGTAGTACTTACAGCTGAAACAGCTTTCACAGTTGGATTTTCTTTCTTAAATGTCTCGCGGAACTCCTCACTGTAACAATAAAATGACACCAATCAGAAGATAAATACATTAAAACTATATGCTACAACACTTAATAAGGCCATTTTCATACAGGAAGATAAAGAAAGCGCTCAGAGGTCTCTTTGGCTTGTTAGGATCTTCCGATGCTTCCTTAGCAGCCTTGAGTAAAAGAAATAAGACCATACCTGTCCACTTTCCTCATCGACTTCAGACTTTGACTTCTCAGATTCTTCATCATCTTCAGCTGCATCCTGCACATATAAATACATAAATCTCTGTGAGTTTTGAGTTTTGACTTATCGAATGCACAGGTTATTGCATTGGTGTGATGAAATGCCAAAGGTAAACACACATGTTTCTTGTTGTAAGCGGTCATTAGTTTCTCATAATCAGTCTTCCTTTCTGCAGCTTGGCTTCGTATGGTGCCTTTTCCTGCCATGGACCACATAATAAGTACCTACAACTAGTATCTTTTGGCCTAACGAGTATCAAATCAAGTCTTTGAACTTGATGGCTCAAAACTTACAGCTGCACTCAAGGATCTCCATTTCTCTCCACCAGCTTTCCCGACCTATATGACCAAATAGATGCATAAGATTTAAAAAGTGTTAAAATAAAAAACCTGTGTAATCTCTGATTATGTAGTACTTACAGCTGAAACAGCTTTCACAGTTGGATTTTCTTTCTTAAATGTCTCGCGGAACTCCTCACTGTAACAATAAAATGACACCAATCAGAAGATAAATACATTAAAACTATATGCTACATCACTTAATAAGGCCATTTTCATTATTATACATACAGGAAGACAAAGAAAGCGCTCCCAGGTCTCTTTGGCTTGTTAGGATCTTCCGTTGCTTCCTTAGCAGCCTTGCTTTTGCCAGCAGCCTCGGCTGGTACTTCTCTTTCACCTACCTTTCTGAAAGATGAAAAAAGATTACTTTAGTCATTAACCTAAAGATGCTCGACTTTTTGTATATATCAATTGATTTACAACAATACTATGATGATGAAATTAAGAACGATCTTAACTTGTCATCAACAGCCTTCAAGGTATCCCTGAGACGACATCGCATATTTGAAAATCAAAATATCATATCTGAAAATTGTAGTGTCACCAACTTAAGATTTAACGCCACCTAATAGTAACTTGCTTTCTACTTTTGGCCACTTTTAGTATTTACATTCTAATATAAACTAAGTAACTAAACTTATAAAAACACTTTTTACTGAAATTATTGGGTAAATGAACTTACATTGTACTACTACTCATCACTTGGTGAGCGGATATTCAAAACCCCGCTCACCCAGATAACCGATTCCATCACTTGAGTAGCTTGACCAAAAATACCCACATTACTAAAAGTGACAAAAAATTAGCAAGTAGATTACTATTATAGGCTGCTTTTAGAAGTTAAAACCCCCCAAATTTGGACCTTAATAAGCTTATTAGCTCTTTCCAACACCAAAAGTACTCATAAGTACCCAAACACCTTCATAGACCTTAATTTTTTTAAATTTTTTCCTTTTTTGAAAGAGAAACTCACACACCTCAACAATTTCGTCCCTCGCAGGACTTGAACCCACAACCTCTTGGTTAGGAACATAACCATCTCACGGACATTAATACCTTTTCCAAAACACAATAAGCTATAAGCTCCTCAAATAACCCTTCAAGGTCTCCCTGAGACATCGCATACACTATTTGAAAATCAAAATATCATATCTGAAAATTGTAGTGTCACCAACTTAAGATTTAACGCCACCTAATAGTAACTTGCTTTCTAGTTTTGGCCACTTTTAGTATTTACATTCCAATATTAACTAAGCAACTAAACTTATAAAAAAACTTACTGAAATTATTGGGTAAATGAACTTCCATTGTACTACTCATCACTTGGTGAGTGGGTATTCAAAACCGTGCTCACCCAGATAACCGATTTCATCACTTGAGTAGCTTGACCAAAAATACCCACATTACTAAAAGTGGCAAAAAATTAGCAAGTAGATTACTATTATAGGCTGCTTTAGAAGTTGGGTAATCTTACACTTACTACCTTATTGGAGTATATACTATGAGAAAACCCCCCAAATTTGGACCTTAATAAGCTTATTAGCTCTTTCCACCACCAAAAGTACTCATAAGTACCCAAACACCTTCATAGACCTTAATTTTTCTTTTTCTTAAAAGAGAAACTCGCACTCAACAACTATAATATATACATTCTCACACACCACAACAATTTCGTCCCTCGCAAGACTTGAACCCACAACCTCTTGGTTAGGAACATAACCATCTCACGGACATTAATACCTTTTCCAAAACACAATAAGCTATAAGCTCCTCAAATAAACTAATCCAAACACCTTCAAAGCTTAATAGTAGCTTTCTCAAAAGACAGTAGTAAGCTTAGCCAAACACCCCCTAACACTCTAATCAAATACAAGAAAAAATAGCTTATTCATTTAGTTTGAAACTCTGAAATAAGCTTAAACAAACACCCCCTAACATAAATGATAAACCTAAGCAAACGAGCTTGCGAAACATAAGCTGAAACCACATAAACCGGTAAGCCAAAAAATAGACTCAAAACAAACACCCCCTTACATAAACCGGCAGAGCGGGGTATGGGAGAGGTAGGATGTATATAGTCCCTACTCGAGCTTTCAAAAATACCTCTACTACCAATAATAATAATAATAATAAATAAATAAATAAACCACATACACATGATATGACTAATACTTCAATTTCACATACAACGAAGTATCATGGGCAGAGCCAGAAAGTTTTGCTCAAGGGGCACACATTGATTCTTAGGGGGCAAATTCCAAAAATAAAAAATAAAAATAAAATTTTCGAAAATTTTCGGCTTTTTTTGTAATTTGCGCCCCCCCCCCCCCCCAACGGACCAAATTTCTTAGTGTCAGTTTCCTAAAAATTGATTATACGTTCTTGCCCCCCTCGACAAAAAAGTTCTACGCTCCGCCCCCCCAACCTACGATATTTAACAAAAATAAAAAAAAAATAAAAAATAAAAAATAATAATAATAATAAAAAAAATAAAAATTAGACCTAGAAGAGCGCCTTGGTGGTTCAACAGGTGACGTCACAACTTTCGGCTTCTTAGGCCGTACAACTTTGGGTTTCGGTTTAACAGGCTTTAAGTTACGAGAGAGTTCCTTAATCCCAAGCTTTTGCATCCGTACATGATTCTCTTTTATCCTTTCCTCTCGTACATGTTCGTACTCTCCCCCACCAGTGGTGGTGCTGACCATTTTGGGCGGTCTCAGAATGGGAGCAAAATGGCGGGAAAATGTTTTTGGTAGACCCCATCTAACCCATTAATTAATAAATAGGCAGGTTCGGGTCGGGTCGGGTATAAGTTAAACGGGTTGCCCGCCAACAGGTTAAATTGGTCAACCCATAAACTCTTTTAATGTGTTTAACTTGTGTAATGTGCCGACTTGTTTAGATAAACGGATTAAATAGGACAACTTGAAACCCGTTTAACGTATTCAATCTGTGTGACCTATTTAACCCGCTAACTTTATATATAAACAGGTTAGAGTTGGCATGGCTGACCTGATTATTTAAACAATTTGGGTAATAACCACATGAACCAAAAGCCGAAAAACCGAACCGTATTTGCAACGAACAGAATCTTGAAAACCAAACCGATCGAATTAAATAGTCGATCTTCGGTTTGAATATGATTTTGGCAGAACATAACCGAAAACCGAGCTCACAAAATATATATTTTTTTCATTTATTTATAATAATAATAATAATAATAATAATAATAATAATAATAATAATAATAATAAGTTAAAATAATAATAACAAATTAAAATATTCATATATTTACATTTTTTAAGCTTAAAAATTTATTCGTGCCTAAAATATATATATAATAAAATGAAAATATATATATGTACAAAATCATGAAATTCGGGTTAACCTAAGCGAATTCAAATTCGGTTTTCGGTTCGGTTTAGTCCAATTTGGTTTCCTGTTTTACCCAAAAAATTCTTTTAACCGAACTAACTGAACCGAATAAACTAAACAACATGATAACCGAACCGATAAATACCCCTAGTTTGTTTAAGCTTATTTTTGGCTTAATTAGCTTATGATATGGTAACAATCGTATATAACCATGCAAGTCACAAAATAAGCCAAAAATATTAAAAAAAAACTTATGGCTTATTAAACATAAGCCGAAATCAGATATGCTTGTACGCCTAAAAAATAAGCTCAAGGTGATTCAAATTTATTTTAGTTAATTATTATTAACACACATATAGATTGCAATAAAAGGGATTGTGGATCATAGGTAAAGATCACAACTAACAAGTTATACCAGAGAGGTTGCATCATTGCATGTTTGAAATGATATTAACTTAGAAAGGTAAAATCGACATTTGATTCAAACTAAAAGCAAATCATAGGGTACATAAGTAAATGTCAATAAGTAAACCTAAGCTACAACTGAAGTAGAGAACGCAAAGCTTCAGGCCAAGTTACACAAAGCAAGCACATAATCAAAGTAAACTATGAATATCAACAACATCCAAGTTTCCGGTAAACACGTGGCCTGAATCATACAGATTTCACCAGTGGAAAGAGCATTGTTTTCACTCGTCATCTTCATCATCATCCTCCTCGTCTTCTTCGTCATCACCACCATCCTATAATGTTAAAATGAACATATGTTAATAAACATATATTCATTATGGGTCCAATGGGCAGACTGGATCAAACGAGTCGACTGAAATTATTGTAATAACAGATTTCTAGCAATCATGAGTAAAAGAAATAACACTATACCTGCCCACTTTCCTCATCGACTTCAGACTTTGACTTCTCGGATTCTTCATCATCTTCAGCCGCATCCTGCACATATAAATACATAAGAGTTTTGACTTCTCAAATGCACAGATTATTGCATTGGTGTGATGAAATGCCAAAGGTTAACACACCTGTTTCTTGTTGTAAGCGGTCATTAGTTTCTCATAATCAGTCTTCCTTTTAGCAGCTTTGGCTTCGTAAGGTGCTTTGTCCTGCCATAGACCAGATAATATAGCTAAGTATCGACAAAACTTATTTACCACCTAAAATTAGTGTCTCTTGGCCTATCGATAACCAATATTGCACACAAAAGCCATATTTTGAGACACACTCAGCTTACTTACAGCTGCACTCATTGATTTCCACTTCTCTCCGCCAGCTTTCCCGACCTATATGAGCAAACAAATGCATAAGATTTTAAAAAGTAATAATAAGAAAACTTGGAAAGAGTCATGTAATATCTGATTATGTAGCAAGTACAGCTGAAACAGCTTTGATAGTTGGATTTTCTTTCTTGAATGTCTTGCGGAACTCCTCACTGTAACAATAAGATGACACCAATCAGCAGCTAGATACATTATAAGTTAATATTAGAACACTAAAAAAGCCTCTCTTTTTTATGACTATAACGTACAGGAAGACAAAGAAAGCGCTGGGAGGTCTCTTTGGCTTGTTAGGATCTTTAGCTGCTTTCTTAGCAGCCTTGCTTTTGCCAGCAGCCTTAGCCGGAGCTTTTCTTTTACCTACCTTTCTGAAAAATCAAATAAGATTACTTTAATCATTAAGTTAAAAAAAGATGCTCATTTTTTTGTGTATATCAATTGTTTTACAGCAATTTTAAGAACACGGAATTAAAAACAATCTTAACTTGTCATCAACAGCCTTCAAGGTATCCCTCTTTGCGGCCTTACCTTTAGCACCCTTCATACCTACAAAGCCCAAAAAAGAAGTCCAAAAAATCTATATTAGTCGACACTCAAAAATATCATTCAATAATGACAGTGGACAAAAGGAACAAAAATCTTTATCATAAAGCCATAATGATCTTTAAGCATAAAAGAATTGCAATAATTGCAATGTGATAATAATGTTATTCCAAAGCAACTTAAAGAAGGAATAAGCATATAAGTCAACTCACAAAAAGATAACAAGAAGAATATCAACCTTTCATAAAGAACAATTCAAAACAATTATTACAAATTTTTAATTCAAATCATGAAGGAAAAAAACGTAACTTATCATCCAACTTTAAGTCCAAAAACAAAATTAACAGCAAAGGAATCCCCAAAAAATCAAATAAGAAAAGATTAATTTACCAACTTTGAAGTAACTAGTACAGTAATTAAGCATAAATTCTCCATTTTTAACAGCAAATAAACTAAAAAATTACTAATAACAATCAGATCAAGCAAATATCAAGTAAACCTAACTTACTAAGAACTGATAAAATCAGAACTTAACTTGAAACAGATCTGAAATTTGTGAAGATAGAACCAAAAAAACAGTAATATTAAACTACTTAACAGCAAAAAAGAACAACAACTAAGCATAAACTACTAAAATTAAAAATTAAATTTAAAAAACAGATCAGAAACAAGAACACGCCCAAAATATGATGAAAGTACTAAAACAGTAGAATTGACCTACTTAAAAAACAATCTAAACTTCAACTGAGCACATAATACTTAAATTAAACAAAAACCAAACTTATAAAAAAACACTTAAATAAATAACAGATCAGAAATAAGAAAATACCCAAAATTAGTGAAAAAAGTGGCCAAAAAACAGTAGAATTGACCTACTTAGAAATGATCAAAACATAAACTGAACACATATTATTCAACTTAAACAAAAAGCAAACTTGTACTAGCAAGTAATTTGAAATCAGATCAGTAACAAGAAAATACCCAAAATATCAAGAAAGTACAAAAAACAGTAAAATTAACCTACTTAAAACCAATTTAAACTTCAATTGAGCACATATTCATGATAGTAAACAAAAAACAATGATGTACTAGCAGTTAATTTGAAATCAGATCAGAGATTAAAAAATACCCAAATTTAGTGAAAAAAGTGGCCAAAAATCAGTAAAATTAACCTACTTAAAACTGATAAAAACTTCAATTAAGCACATATTATTGAAATTAAGCAAAAACCAAACTTGTAGTAGCAATTAATTTGAAAACAGATAAGAGATTAAAAAATACCCAAATTTAGTGAAAAAAAAGTGGCTAAAAAACAGTAAAATTAACCTACTTAGAACTGACCAAAACATAAACTAAGTACATATTATTGAAATTGAGCAGAAACCAATGATGCACAAGCAATTAATTTGAAAATAGATCTGAGAATAAGAAGTACCTAAAATTAGTGAAGAAGATAGAAGTGAAGTGATGATCTGTTGTGAGAAGTGAGAATGAACAGAGGAGACTTTTACTAAGAGAGTGACCGGAATAGCCGGTTTGATTTTTTGAAAAAAGAACGTTGGTGACTTGTTGTAGCCGGTTTCAGACAAAAGTATAGAGGTGTTACTTGTTAGTGGTGTGAGATTGTGAGAATTGTGTGTTTGTAAGATTTGGACCTTTGGGGTTTTCTAAGGTTGTTTTTTTGTTTTGTTTTGATATTTTTGGTGATTTCGGTTAGTTATTTTAAGTTAGGGTAGAGCAAAACAGACCGAAGATTAAACTGAACTGAAAAACCGAACCGAATCAACAAGTCTGATTGAAATTGAACTAATCATATTCAGTTCGGTTTCGGTTTATGTGTGATTTTCGGTTTCGGTTCGAGCCAAATCCGAAAAAAACGCACCTAAACCATATAAACCGAACCAAACCAAATAGACTGAAACAAAACCGAGCCGAACCGAAGCGAGTCATTTCGGTTCGGTTCTTGGTTCATGCCTTCCACAAAATCGGTTTTCAGTTCGGTTCGGTTCGGTTTTGACACGATGCTCAACCTTATTTTTGAGTTGTACATGTTGTCTTGATTAGGAATGGTAACGTGGCAGGTTTTAGGAAGGTTCGACTATTAGCGAACTTGATAAGCCAAACTCGCCCTGATCTTCATTAGGGATCATACCAGGGTCAGTGATCCTTTAAAAATCGTGCAAACACGTTCTACCATTTAAAAGTTATGAAATGTTCGGTACTTGAATATTGGAGTTGTAACTACAGTACTAGGATATCATGTCAATGAAATCCTAAAGTTGTTTCAATGTACATATTACCCTAATGATTCGGTTTTGAGCGTGTGAGTTATATCTTATAGAGTGCAATGTCACAAACTAGCATTACGAATATGTTGATCTTCAAATAAAAAGAGCTAGAACTTATGAGAACGTTAGTACAAAACTATCAACCGGGATGCCATAAGCGAGATAAAGCTTAGCGTTTATAAGAGCACCATAACTAGAAAGGGAGAAAGTTTTATGTTTGTGTAACACCTTAATTCACAAAACTAGAACCACAAAAATTAACAACCAATATATAATATGTGTTGTATCATAACAGTTAGGTATAAATAACTACGACAATTAAACTGATATTATTTCAAGCTAGTTGAATCACTTAATCACCAATATAACAAGTGTATGTATAAAAAAAAGCTTTACTTTAAACTAACATGTACTATCTTAAAGGTGACAACAATATCTAGTACATATATTATGAGTATCTATTAGGTGTGAGCAGTGGCGGAACTAGAACTTTTTTTCGGGGGGGCCGAATTTATTTTGGGGCGGCCGAATCGGGGATTTTGTTTGTAACCTCAACTAAATTACCCTTAAAACCTATAATATTTACACTACGTGCCGCAAATTTTGGGGGGGCCGGGACCCTCCCCTGCCCCTTAATAGGTCCGCCAATGGGTGTGAGTATAGGTGTGTGTCCGTTAAAGCTTTTGGTGCCTTAACATTTAACATCCTCCCTCACTAAATCTATGTGGCAGTCATTTGGCTTAAGCCAAAGGCATGTTAATGCATAAAGATCCCTCGAGAGGTAAAACCTGTTGTAAGGTTGCAAAACCACGCATCAAAGTTTTTGGCGCCGTTGCCGGGGAATAGTTATTGTTTAGGTTGAATTTTTATTTTATTAGGTCTACTCACTAGATTCCTTTCTAGTGAGATTTTTATTTTATTTTTCTAGGATCTCTTTAGTCTATCTATTTTCTTCGTGTTTTTGTTCGTAACCATTACCATCCGACATCATGGAAGGTGGTAATATCCTTGATCCCAACAACCCACCACCACAACAACCACCACAACAAGACCAACCTCCTAGAGCCCGTACCTGAGGAGAGTATTCCCGTCCTAGCCACCAAGGCTATCGAAACACCATTGAGCTCACTCAAGGAGCCAATGTCACTCCCTTGCGATCCGACACCATCCGGTTGGTGCAAAGCGGATGTGCATTCCATGGACTTCGCTCCGAAGATCCAAATCAACACCTCAAGGATTTTCTTAAAATCATAGATTCGATAGACCTTGATGTTGAAACTCGAGAGACTACCCGATTACGTCTCTTCCAATTCTCTCTGCGAGACCATGCTAGTCAGTGGCTAGAGCGTCTACCCGCAGGATCCATCACCTCTTGGGATGATCTCACAACTCGCTTCTTAGCTCAATTTTTCCCACCGGGAAGAACTACCAAGCTAAGGAATGACATCTTGGCGTTCCAACAACGTCAAGGCGAAACCCTCTACGAGGCATGGACTCGATTCAAGGACTTACTCCAAAAAGTCCCTCATCATGGCATAGACCTTTGGCTCCAAGTCCAAATCTTCTATGACCATATCAATATCCCCACAAGGCAAACCATTGACCAAGCGACCGGTGGTAAGCTACGTGATCTAAGTGCGGAACACTCATGGGATCTCCTAGAAGATCTTGCTCTCTATGACAACGAAAGTTGGAATGATCCCCGTGATTTGAATAAAACGGTCAAGGCAATATCTTTGCCTTCGAATAATTCAAGCACTTCCGACCGTCGGATCATAGAACTTGAAGACCAAGTCAAGTTTCTTATGAAATCCTACGAGGCTCCTAAACCTTCAAGCCAAGTGAACAAAATCACTTCTTCATGCGAATTATATAGTGGTCCCCACGACACTCGTGATTGCATGGAACTCCCCGAACAAGCTTTTGCGGACTACGCATCCTCGCGTACCGACGGAGCGGGAGACAAGTGGTACACTTTCAAACCCGAGCCAAACCCTTACGGTGATTCCTACAACCCATCTTGGAAAAATCACCCAAACCTTAGGTGGAAATCAAACCAGAACATGCCCCAAAACAATTCTTCCAACCCACCTAATCGTTTTCAACCCAACGGTTCAAACTCGAACCGTACTTTCAACAATAATCCTTCCAATAACTATGGTAGTACCAATAACTTTGAAGGATTGATGTCCAATTTTATGGCATCTCAAGAAGCTCGTCTAGCAAAGTTTGAAGCCGATTTCAAACAAAAGCAAAGCGAAATGACCAATAAAATTGACGCTTTGTTGAAAGTTCTCAATGACCGAGAGATGGGAGCCCTCCCGAGCGACACGGTCAAGAACCCAAAACTAAACGTTAACTCCATTTCTTCAGTTTCGTCCCCTAGTTCTTTCCCTTTCGGTTTATGTATGATTTTCGGTTTCGGTTCGAGCCAAATCCGAAAAAAACGCACTTAAATCATATAAACCGAACCAAACCAAATAGACTGAAACAAAACCGAGCCGAACCGAACCGAGTCATTTCATTTCGGTTCTTGGTTCATGCCTTCCAAAAAATCGGTTTTCAGTTCGGTTCGGTTCGGTTTTGACACGATGCTCAACCTTATTTTTGAGTTGTACATGTTGTCTTGAATAGGAATGGTAACGTGGCAGGTTTTAGGAAGGTTCGACTATTAGCGAACTTGATAAGCCAAACTCGCCCTGATCTTCATTAGGGATCATACCAGGGTCAGTGATCCTTTAAAAATCGTGCAAACACGTTCTACCATTTAGAAGTTATGAAATGTTCGGTACTTGAATATTGGAGTTGTAACTACAGTACTAGGATATCATGTCAATGAAATCCTAAAGTTGTTTCAATGTACATATTACCCTAATGATTCGGTTTTGAGCGTGTGAGTTATATCTTATAGAGTGCAATGTCACAAACTAGCATTACGAATATGTTGATCTTCAAATAAAAAGAGCTAGAACTTATGAGAACGTTAGTACAAAACTATCAACCGGGATGCCATAAGCGAGATAAAGCTTAGCGTTTATAAGAGCACCATAACTAGAAAGGGAGAAAGTTTTATGTTTGTGTAACACCTTAATTCACAAAACTAGAACCACAAAAATTAACAACCAATATATAATATGTGTTGTATCATAACAGTTAGGTATAAATAACTACGACAATTAAACTGATATTATTTCAAGCTAGTTGAATCACTTAATCACCAATATAACAAGTGTATTGTATCAAAAAAAGCTTTACTTTAAACTAACATGTACTATCTTAAAGGTGACAACAATATAGTACATATATTATGAGTATCTATTAGGTGTGAGCAGGGGCGGAACTAGAACATTTTTTTTGGGGGGGCCGAATCGGGGATTTGTTTGTAACCTCAACTAAATTACCCTTAAAACCTATAATATTTACACTACGTGCCGCAAATTTTGGGGGGGGAGGGGGGGGGGCGGGACCCTCTCCTGCCCCTTAATAGGTCCGCCGATGGGTGTGAGTATAGGTGTGTGTCCGTTAAAGCTTTTGGTGCCTTAACATTTAACATCCTCCCTCACTAAATCTATGTGGCAGTCATTTGGCTTAAGCCAAAGGCATGTTAATGCACTACCCCTCACCCCTCGGCAAAGTGCAAGTAAAAAAATTGGCGTTCTCCAAATCAACTTTATTTTTGTATTTAATTTTTTTTAATTGATTTTTATGTTGGGTTTGTGTTTTAATTGGGTATTATGGGTTTTAAAAGTGGGCTTTGGCTTGGGTTACTAGAAATGTGTTTTTGAGTGTGTGAGTGATAAGGGAAGTGAAAAGGAAAATGGTAAAGTGTCATGCCGTGACGCATAGGTGGCAGTTTGGCTTGAACCACTGCATCTGATGCTCTTATCTGAGATGTGAGCATATAGGTGTGCTTTTTTTTGGTATATGAGAAAAAATGGCACTAGATGGAAGAATCGGTTTGGATCGAACATAAGACATACTTTTTAGATGCATATATACCTCAAGGAGGTTGATTGAGATGTGAGCATAGGGTTCTTTGTGATAGAACTAATGTGTTTGATTCATTTTCAATCACAGTTCTCCAAGGTTATTAATTTCTTTCCTCTATATATATTTGTTTATGTTTATTGAAAAGAAGATTAAAAAGTTTTGATATATTTTTTTGGGTTAATTATTTGAAAATGTATTATATTTGTCATTTTTGTTATTGTGTGTACTGAATTTTCAAATTTTGATTATTGTGTGTATTTTGTGACTGTTTAGCCATGTAAAATGACCATTTTACGTTTCCGAATTTGAAAAAAGTAATAGTAAAATGGCCACAAAATACACATAATAATCAAAATTTGAAAGTTTAGTACATACAATAAGAAAATAAAAGTTCAGTACACACAATAACAAAAGGTGACAAGTATGATACATTTTCAAGCAATTAACCTATTTTTTTTTTTAAATGAGAAATCGATTAAAAGATTTGGATGATTATAAAGACGATACAATTGTTAAAATACTTCATTTTCGAACCTTAAAGAAATGGACCATGCAATTTATACTAACATAGTATTAATGCATAGTAATGTATCATAAAAAAAATTATCGGGCACTTATAAATTATTAGACGCATTAAGTTAGTGGCTCAAGCTCGATTTTGTTCAATGTAAATAACTCACACTAGCTACTAGCAGCTAGTGCCAATAAAACGAGGATTAGATGAGATATTTTCATGATTTGAGCAAACTACAAAATATCTTCATGATTTGGCCAACAATTGCGTCTTAGACTATTTTAAAAATTTGTATTTTTCATTTTGTTTACTATGTCATGTCAACAATATATTAAAGTGGACGTAAGACTCAAAACAACTTGTTTTACTACTATTTTAGACAACTTGAAGTTAAGGTGTGTATTTTAGTTGGAGCTAGCTACACTTAAAGCTGAAGCTTGTATTATTATTAGTTGAAAGCATTATTATTAGTTGGAAGCTAGATTTTTATTTATTTCTTTATTTTGATAAAGGGTTTTATTCCGGTAAATATATTAACATCAAAAATTTGTTAAGTACAAAAGAATATGGCTCGACATGCCATATTAACCTAAACGCATATGCATAATCACTCTACTTGGGATTGACAAGCCAATACCAACATTAATCAAATGAGTGCATAACAAACGAACACAAAGACTAGAAACTATAGCTCAAACACATGCATCCCCATGCATGCGTTCCCACAAGCAACCCTACATTCAACACGTAATGAGACCAGAAATAGAAATCAGGCGCCATTCGTAACAGCTTCGTTTGGGATCTTCCAAATTTGCAAGACGTACGTGCGATGATTTCTTAAAACGGAGAGATAACAAGTCTAACGGTTGAAATAATAACATCACGCACTTATTCCACCTTCCGAGACTTATTCATTGCGTTCCTTCCAGATAAAATAAGAAGAAGCCGCGACCACTAGCCTTGCTATAATGCTCCTAGTAGATCACGTATCAGACAAAGGTTGAAGCCAAGTAACAATATTTAGCCTAACAGGATTTACATGGTCCATATAAGCATAACGTTTAACATTGCTCCAAACATGCGAAGAAAAGTATATCAAAGAATAAGTGAGTATGTGAATCCAGTTGGGATTCACATATAGGACACTAGAGCAGGTTTAAGTTAGTATCCGGACTAACATCCCATTGCCTCAATAGATCTTGCATCTTAAGTTTTTGAAGCATCACTAGCCAAAAATGAAATGCATGGCGAGGTATTCATTGAGAAAACCAAACAATTCGAAACCATGGAACACGAACACTTCTTGGCCAGAGTCCCATACAAAACTAACCGGGAAAGCTTTTAAGTTACCATTAACATCCCTCCAATATAGTGTATCCTCTTTATTTAGAACGAGAACAAGGGGCTGCACTTGAATCCAATTTGGATTTCATAACCATGAGCCATCTTCAATCACATAGGCCACCTTCAATCACATAAGCCACCTTATTGCTCATGTTAAAACCAACACTTGTGATTTGTCTAACAGTTTTCAAATGTCCTAAAGGTCCCTCGTTGCTCCAATGATCAAACCAAACACATGCCTTTCTTCCATCACCAAGTTGATACCACATAAATGGCCTAATATTCTCACGAATTTGAAGCAGCTTACGCCAACCCTAACTCATACCGACTTTTGGAGGAACATCCCTAAAACTTCGACCCTTGAGTTTGTATGAGTGAATCCAATGACCCATAACGATTCCTTATTTGCAACAATACTCCAGATATGAGTGGTTATTAAAAAGATGTTATAATCGTCTAATCTTCTAATTTCAAGACCCCTTCATTTGTTGAAAGCTAGAGTTTTATTTCAATATCTAACAAATTAGTTAAAGATTGAGCTTATACTTGTAAAATGACATAAAAACTATATAATTAAATTCACATATATCTAAAATTTTTGCATATTCATGAGGATACTTTAATTAAAAGCTCTAGTCAATTCAGAAGAAGTCATTTTGATTTGCTTGAGCTTATCATTTTATGTTTAAAGATTTGGGTGAACAGCCCATAAAATTGATGGTAATAAATACTAGCCCAAGCCCACAAGGGCTTATATGGACGTGGATAAGGCCCGAACATGATAGTTTTTGAAGAATTTTAGTTTTTACGAAATGACACATTATAATTTTCACGGTTCTCTTGTTAAAGAGTAACATACGAGGACTTAAACTGGGTAAATGATAAGTAAAGCTAGTCGAAGGTAAAAAATGAAACCAGTCAAATTTGTAAGTTAGTAACTAAAAAGTAAAACCCATTAGTAATGTTATCCTTCTACATCCATTAATATATTATTTGAGACTCACAACTCAAAATAGTTTTGTCAAACAAAGTGTTACATATCTAAACACTTACTAGTTACAAATTCTTAATGCAAAGCTAAGTTCTCTTGTTAAACATTTCAATCTCACATTTATGTGCAAATAATTTTTTTTTGGGTAAAAGGGATTCACTCTGGCAAAATATATTAAACACAAAAATTATGTGCAAATAATTAACATTGTCTAAATAAGCATTTCCACAAGATTCATTTTCTCCTACATTTAATTTTCAAAAAAAATCTTCTTGGGACAAATAATTAATTTCTTGACCAAAAAAAACATGAACCACAAACTAGCATCCACGTACTCCACAAAAACAAACCACTAGAAAACTAGGTTTCAGAAACAGATAAGACATAGATAAGGTCTAAGCAATCTCATCCGTTAAATAAATTCACTTCCTTAATCCAACGGTCACTATAATCTCACTTATCTCATCCATGCACACTCATCACACACTCTATACAATTATACATATCATTTGATCACACAACATTTTCTTACTCACACAACACATAACAATTACAACTATCACCAATGGCAACCACTACAACCGCAGCCGCGGCCTCGTCCTTCATTGGTACACGTCTACCAGACGTGTATTCAAACTCAGGACGAGTTTCAGCTAGGTTCGGGTTTGGAAAAAAGAAAGCCGCACCTAAAAAGGCGGCTAAAAAAGTAATCACCACAGACCGTCCATTATGGTACCCTGGTGCAGTTGCACCAGATTACCTGGACGGGAGTCTGGTTGGTGACTACGGGTTTGACCCTTTTGGTCTAGGGAAACCCGCTGAATATTTGCAATTTGATTTGGACTCTTTGGACCAAAACTTGGCTAAGAACTTGGCAGGAGATGTTATCGGGACTCGGTTCGAAAGTGCGGACGTGAAATCGACCCCGTTTCAACCTTATGATGAGGTTTTCGGGCTACAAAGGTTTAGGGAATGTGAGTTGATTCATGGAAGGTGGGCTATGTTGGCTACTCTTGGTGCTCTTACTGTTGAGTCTGTTACTGGTGTCACATGGCAAGATGCTGGAAAGGTAATATATATGTTTATGATCATTTCTGTTTACTTTGTAAAAAGCTTATATATATTGACTGCACTTATGAGTATGCACTTGTTAAACTATCAAATATTTATTAAAAAACAAAGTTTTACCCTATGAATATTTTTCGAAAAATATACACGTGCATACTCTCTGACTTAGGTATATCTGACTTTGTTGACTGCTATAATGATTCTATGACGTAAAACATTTAAACATTATAAAGTAAATTATTCATAATGTAATTGTTTGGTATTAGTAGTTAATTATTATTTGTTACTATATCATAACTAGAACCTGTTTGTTAAAATATAGTGTATTAATTAAAGTTTTTGCTATAGATTAATTTGGTGATTACAAAAATTTAACATGATACGAACTAGGTAGGAATTGTTATTACAACAGTTTTATGCAAATAGATCTTGGATTGAATGTCGAATCAATCCAGATCGGATTCAAGTACCTATTCATTGCGAGATACGAACAAATAAAGTTGCAAACTATTATGCTTAATTCTTGTTTAGGAAGTAATCATGGGAATCACATCCCCAGAGATCTAGTCCAGAAATGGTAACATATTTTCATATTTTCTCAAGATGGTCAAGCTTTTTAGCTCATTCGACATTTAGTCGAAATATACAGCGAAGTACATAAGTTGTATACCAAGTAACTAATGTATATTGTTAGAAGATGATGCATGTATAAACCACATATGAATAATTGGACTTGTGCATCTTGTTTTTTTTGCTAGGTGGAACTAATTGATGGATCGTCATACTTCGGCCAACCACTTCCATTCTCAATCACCACTTTGATATGGATTGAGGTTTTGGTCATTGGATACATTGAGTTTCAAAGAAATGCTGAACTTGAACCCGAAAAGAGGCTCTACCCAGGTGGCCCTTTTGATCCATTGAATTTGGCCAGCGACCCCGAGAAGAAAGCCACCCTTCAATTGGCAGAGATCAAGCATGCACGTCTCGCCATGGTTGCCTTCCTCGGTTTTGCTGTCCAAGCAGCGGCCACTGGAAAGGGCCCACTTAACAACTGGGTTACACATTTGAGTGATCCACTTCACACCACTATCCTTGACACATTCGGCTTCTTCTCTTAAACCTCGTTTTTTGTCGTTCCCTTTATATATATCGCCTACGTGTTGTTATATTTACTTGGATCTTGTAAAGACTGTAACATGTGACAAATTAAGCGGAACAATATATTGCTTTTTCTTGTCATTTCGTATGGATCAAGACACTAACTAAAAGATTGTTACACAGAAACAGCGAGACTCTTGATCACATACATTAGTAGGTGTTTGGATGTGCGTTTAAAGTGATTACGTAATGCTACCTAAGTAATAGAGGATCTGATTGAAAGCACATCTAAACATAACACAACTCTAATCAGCAGTGTGACTGTAAATTTAGTTAATACTTCGTCATAAGATTACCAGGAAACTAGCTAGTTATCTTCTAGTCCGCATAAACTATCAATGGAAATCAAAACCATGTACCAACCTATGTTGAGCATTTGTGATATGAGCAATCCACTTGATGTTGTGGAATTCGGGTTACATGTATCCAAACATGAAAAACATTTGTATAAATTACTTTACATGTACCAAGTTATATATTCGTTTCCTTTACACCAAAATCCAAAAAGAAAACATGCTAGATGATGTATAAATTTTTTACTCCATCCATTCCAAAATAATGGTAATCCGACAAAAAACACACGGTTTAAGAAAATCATAATTATGACCGCTTTCTCTCTCTTACTTTTTATAGAATGACAGTTTTACCTTTAACTAATTTAACTAATGAGAAAAGTTCAATACGGAACAAGATTTCTTTAAAGAACAAAGCAACCAATCATGACCATTGATTTAACTTTGATCCAATGGTTAGATTTAATCATTTATTTAAATGTGTAAAACATAGAGGCAATCTATTTATGATCCGATGTTTGTATGTGTGTGTGTGTTGGAGATGCGGGGCGGGGCGACGGGATCTGTGGCGGTGAGTTCGTCGATCCACCATATATGGGGATCTGTGGCGGCCGGATCTGTGAGGTGAGGTCACCACGTCACTTACACGAGAAACAAAGAAAGAAGCTTCAGTTGCAATAATTGGAGCTATTGGTGATGCCTAGTAATAACACTATTGTCTGTCTCTTCAGTTTAAGTTACCAACAGGCCTTTGTATTCAAGGTTTATCAAAGGCATTTTATTGAAGGGCCCTTTATTAAATAAGTGGCCGTGGGTTGAATTCTCATAAGAGTAGAAAAAAGATGTATACTTTGCCAATCCATGACGTCGTTTTCGTGGGGTAAGTGGTTGAAAATATTTTACAGAAATATCTGTATGATAGTTGAGCATTGAGATATCTATATGGAATTAAGTTAGGTGAATCGGGTAAGTGTTGTTGAGAAAAGTGCAATGGTTTTCTGTTATTTAGTTTAGTAACTATTGGCCGTGACGACATGACATATTTAAAGAAAACTTACAGTAATCTTGTATCAAGCATTTTAATGAACATTTAGTTGAAATTGAGGAAAGAACATATATAATTATGGTGAGAAAGACGAAACAAGGAGCAGCGGAAAATAGTAAAGTTTAGCTAAATAACGTGAAGTTACCATACCACTTGGGAGTATGAAGTTTAATGGAAATAATAAAGTTTAGCTAAATTGGTATTGAAGTGCTCATATGTTACTAGTCTGATTGTAAATTATAGCAAATGTATGTACTTTTGATTTGACTTATATCAAACGCTAAGTGCAAGAAAACATAAGTGGTAGTATGATATAAACACTGTCTTTGAATTACTGAAAAAAAAAAATGAAGTAAGTACACAATTTTCTTTTAGTACTTCAAAAAGTTTGATTCTTTATTTATGTGTTTGATATTTTAATATTATTGGGTATAAGTTTGACTTCCTCCATAGTAATATAATGTGAGATGATTGGATTAATGTAATTGTCACTGCAAATTCATAAAAAAAAAATACTCCCTTGTGATTTCATACAGCTTGTGATTTCATATAGAATCCCATGGGATTCACAATGAGTCCCATGGGATTCACAATAAATCCCATGGGATGCACCAAAGAATCCATGGGATTCATAATGAATCCCATGGGATGCTGATGAAGTGAAAAGTGTACTCATTTTAGGGGGTCATTTAAGCCCTAATTCGTGATAATACGATCAAATATTGCCTTAAATCGTTCCTTTTGTCATTTTAGGTACTTTTGAGAAGAATTCTGGAAAACACATCATTTTGGACGTTTTTGGAGCATAAAGTGAAGAAAACGACAAAGTCTCAAAAGAATGCTGAAATCCTTCCTGATGGCGTCAGAGTCACAAGGTGACGCCGTCAGCCAACCAAGACAAAGGAGTGGAATCAGACTTAACCAGACGCCCTAAGAAGAAAATGTGAAAATAACACCTGACGGCGTCAGTGTTAGGAGATGTAGGCCGTCAGGTGTAATGCTAATAAGAGACGGCCCAGAGCTATTTTACAAGTGACGGCGTCAGAGATGGATCTAGGTGATCCGAGAACCCTAATGGCGGCGAGCTGACGGCGTCAGAGACTATAACCTGACGCCGTCAGAGTGTATTTTCTATATATACTTTTCTATTTTTCATTCATTAGTGTGCAACTTTTTGGGAACAAACCCTAGACGATTTTATCAGCTTTTTCAAGGGTTTTTCACCCTTGATTCTTCCATGTTCAATTAAAGATAAGTCTTGATTGGTCTCAGAACCAACAAGTTTGTCACACAAGCTAGCCACTTGTGAATGGCTAACCGTAACAAAGAAACCCTGAAAGTCTAGAGCACAATACAATGAAATCCTGGAGAGTATAGTGTTTCCCCGGGTCGTTAAAGTCCCAACGAGGTTGAAATTGTATTTGGAAAAACGTTTTCTGGGAAGAGTGATCAGGAAAAGTAACCAGATTAAGAATTGGATTGATTTTTACACTACTGATTGCTTGGAATTGATTATGAAACAATATTAAAATGCACAACAATCAGATATAACAAATATGTAATAAAAATGTAACTGAGGAAAGTACAGGGACTAAAAGTGACAAGTTCTAAACTACAAGGGTGTAAAATGAAAATCTTAAAAACTTAAATAAAAAGGAAATTGAATTAAAAAGAAAATTATTTTTTTTGATTATTTTAATATTTAAATATTAATTAATTAATAAAACTATTTAAAAACTTAACTAAAACTAATTTATAACAATTCTAAAAAGGATTAAGATTNTAAAGTTTAATGGAAATAATAAAGTTTAGCTAAATTGGTATTGAAGTGCTCATATGCTATTAGTCTGATTGTAAATTATAGCAAATGTATGTACTTTTGATTTGACTTATATCAAACGCTAACGCTGTGTTCTTCAGTTTGAGGCAAGGGAAACAGAAAAAGAACAAGAAAGGGAAGAGAAACAGAAAGGAAAAGGAAAGTTCAGTTGGCCGGAAGTTATGTGTTCTTGAGTTCTGCTCTTAAACCACATGAAAAGGAAGATAGCAAGGCCAAATTACAATCTTGCCCATTGTTTTCTGCACCAATCTTTCAAAAGAAGGGGCATTTTATTCTTTTCACCAACTACAGTAATACTAAATTCCCTTTCCGACCAAATTTGGCCGGAAGATTATACCACAAAAAAATCCCCCACTTTCCTCTCTAATTCCATTTCCTTTCATCAATTTCCTTCCAAAAAAAACTAGAGAACACAAAATATAGTAACAATCCTTTCCTTTCTCCCCAAATTACAACTCAAGAACACAGCGTAAGTGCAAGAAAACATAAGTGGTAGTATGATATAAACACTGTCTTTGAATTACTGAAAAAATATGAAGTAAGTACACAATTTTCTTTTAGTACTTCAAAAAGTTTGATTCTTTATTTATGTGTTTGATATTTTAATATTATTGGGTATAAGTTTGACTTCCCCCATAGTAATATAATGTGAGATGATTGGATTAATGTAATTGTCACTGCAAATTCATAAAAAAAAAATACTCCCTTGTGATTTCATACAGCTTGTGATTTCATATAGAATCCCATGGGATTCACAATGAATCCCACGGGATTCACAATGAATCCCATGGGATGCACCAAAGAATCCATGGGATTCACAATGAATCCCATGGGATTCACAATGAATCCCATGGGATGCTGATGAAGTGAAAAGTGTACCCATTTTAGGGGGTCTTTAAGCCCTAATTCGTGATAATACGATCAAATATTGCCTTAAATCGTTCCTTTTGTCATTTTAGGTACTTTTGAGAAAAATTCTGGAAAACACATCATTTTGGACGTTTTTGGAGCATAAAGTGAAGAAAATGACAAAGTCTCAAAAGAATGCTGAAATCCTTCCTGACGGCGTCAGAGTCACAAGGTGACGCCGTCAGCCAACCAAGACAAAGGAGTGGAATCAGACTTAACCAGACGCCCTAAGAAGAAAATGTGAAAATAACATCTGACGGCGTCAGGTGTTAGGAGATGTAGGCCGTCAGGTGTAATGCTAACAAGAGACAGCCCAGAGCTATTTTACAAGTGACGGCGTCAGAGATGGATCTAGGTGATCCGAGAACCCTAATGGCGGCGAGTCGACGGTGTCAGAGACTATAACCTGACGCCGTCAGAGTGTATTTTCTATATATACTTTTCTATTTTTCATTCATTAGTGTGCAACTTTTTGGGAACAAACCCTAGACGATTTTATCAGCTTTTTTAAGGGTTTTTCACCCTTGATTCTTCCATGTTCAATTAAAGATAAGTCTCCATTCAAATTAATCAATATGTCTATGTGTTGGTTAATTATATCTTATGCTTGTCTTTCAATTAACATGCTAGGCTAGATTTATCTTGTGTTTGCTTAGATCTAATGAAACCTAACTATTGATTATTGGTTGTTGGTGTGTTATTAATTGTATTGGATGATTGTTTATCGATGTTAGGCTTAAGAAAACTGGCTAACCTCCTATACGGTAACTTGCTTGAACGTCTTAAGAAACATGAACCAATGCGTACTAGGTTATTATGGTTGTATTTAATGCATGAGCGAATTCTAATGATCCCATGTTAGGAGCTTCTTAGCCGGCTCGACATAGGAGTGAAGTAGGAGCTTATAGAGTTGGGGAAGTACGTACGCCACCCCACGAATGGTATTAAGGAATACACCCGTCATCCACGCAATTAATACACACTAACCAACCGGTAAAAGATAGTTAGGGAGTAAGGAAATCTAAGTAAACACACTTGTTTCCATATAAGTTTCACAACCACTTATTTTTAGTTATTTTATTTTATTTGTAATAGTAGTTTTTGGGTTAGTTGGTTAGCAACTAATTTCGCCCAATCCTTCAAACCCGAGATTTTACTTGCTTTCATAAAATATAAAAAAAAAATACAAAAATAATCTTCCCTCACCCTTAGACCTAATTAGAGTAGCTTTTCATACCTAACGAACACTATTCCCTGTGGAGAACGATCAATCCCCCGTACTTACCACTACACTATACTACATCGGTCAGGTACACTGCCTGATGGGGTTGTAAGCCTCTTGAGATCCCTCGAGAGGTAAAACCTGTTGTAAGGTTGCAAAACCACGCATCAAAGTTTTTGGCGCCGTTGCCGGGGAATAGTTATTGTTTAGGTTGAATTGTTATTTTATTAGGTCTACTCACTAGATTCCTTTCTAGTGAGATTTTTATTTTATTTTTCTAGGATCTCTTTAGTCTATCTATTTTCTTCGTGTTTTTGTTCGTAACCATTACCATACGACATCATGGAAGGTGGTAATATCCTTGATCCCAACAACCCACCACCACAACAACCACCACAACAAGACCAACCTCCTAGAGCCCGTACCTTAGGAGAGTATTCCCGTCCTAGCCATCAAGGCTATCGAAACACCATTGAGCTTACTCAAGGAGCCAATGTTAATCCCTTGCGATCCGACACCATCCGGTTGGTGCAAAGCGGATGTGCATTCCATGGACTTCGCCCCGAAGATCCAAATCAACACCTCAAGGATTTTCTTAAAATCGTAGATTCGATAGACCTTGATGTTGAAACTCGAGAGACTACCCGATTACGTCTCTTCCAATTCTCTCTGCGAGACCATACAATATCTTTGCCTTCGAATAATTCAAGCACTTCCGACCGTAGGATCATAGAACTTGAAGACCAAGTCAAGTTTCTTATGAAATCCTACGAGGCTCCTAAACCTTCAAGCCAAGTGAACAAAATCACTTCTTAATGCGAATTATGTAGTGGTCCCCACGACACTCGTGATTGCATGGAACTCCCCGAACAAGCTTTTGCGGACTACGCATCCTCGCGTACCGACGGAGCGGGAGACAAGTGGTACACTTTCAAACCCGAGCCAAACCCTTACGGTGATTCCTACAACCCATCTTGTAAAAATCACCCAAACCTTAGGTGGAAGTCAAACCAGAACATGCCCCAAAACAATTCTTCCAACCCACCTAATCGTTTTCAACCCAACGGTTCAAACTCGAACCGTACCGTCAACAACAATCCTTCCAATAACTATGGTAGTACCAATAACTTTGAAGGATTGATGTCCAATTTTATGGCATCTCAAGAAGCTCGTCTAGCAAAGTTTGAAGCCGATTTCAAACAAAAGCAAAGCGAAATGACCAATAAAATTGACGCTTTGTTGAAAATTCTCAATGACCGAGGAATGGGAGCCCTCCCGAGCGACACGGTCAAGAACCCAAAACTAAACGTTAACTCCATTTCTTCAGTTTCGTCCCCTAGTTCTTTCCCACAATACTATTCGGTCAACGCCATGAGCACGTGTTTCAAACAAACCCAAGTCCCTCAAAAAGACCATGAGAATAAGATATCCAACACTAAATTGGTCAACAACATAGTTGAAACACCTCCCACTCAAAACCTTGACGAAGAATTCAAGGAGCTACACCTTGAACGTCCGGTTATTGATGTGTTAGAGCGAGCCCCCTACTATAACGCCCTCTTAGAAAGATATGAGAAGAAGCTTAAGTTAGGAGACAAGGGGACCACCTTCGTTCGGAACAAGCTACCTAAGAAATTAGACGACTTGGGCTTATTTGTCCTACCATGCAAGATCGGTAATTCGGAGGCTTATGACACATTAGCCGATCTTGGTTCAAGCCTTAACTTACTTCCACTACCCCTCTACACCAGCCTCAAACTAGGAAAGCTAGAAGAAACCGAGGTGATAATAGGTTTAGCGGATGGAAGTGTAGCATACCCGGTAGGAGTAGTAAAGGACATGGTAGTTCACATAGGGAAGTTGACAATTTTAGCCGATTTCCACGTCCTCGACATGATTAGCAACCCTACATGCCCCTTGTTGATAGGAAGAGGATTTCTAGCCACCGCTAGTGCTATGATTGATTGTAAGGGATCCAAAATAGCGGTAGGAGAAGGAGAAACTTGGTCGATATATGATGTTAAGAAACATGCCTATGACACTCTTGAGGAATCAACCGATGTTAATAGGAGGCCCTCTAGATACGGACCATGGTTAGAAGGAGACTTCATAGGACCCCAACGCCAATTATACCTAGAAGAGGAATTTGTTAGCCGAACACAAACGGTAGAACAACTTTTGGCTAGGGACACCGAGTTAGATCCCTTTGAAGATCCCCTAATTTTTAGAAAGATGTCCGATTTCCTAGGAGTCTTGCCAATTAACCTAGCCATGAATAAGTGGAAAAGCGAAGGCGATAAACATAAATGGAATTGGGAAAAGCCACCTAAGAAAGGAGATGGATCATGGCACATAAAGATGACTCTATATGATCCGGATGGAGAGAAGTTTGAGAGGTCATATTTCAC
>LBNU01032202.1:38358-70976 GCA_014162995.1 Artemisia annua | reverse complement strand
GTTTGTAAAAGTTTCATTTTCACCCCATGTAATTTAAAATTGTGCAAAACTCACCTTTTCTTCCGTCTGTAAACGTTTTTGATTTTCGATTTGTTTAAGTTTGTTTATTTCTGTAATTCTGTATTTGTTAATACTGTTTCATAATCTTAATTTCAAGCAATCAGTAGTGTAAAATCAAATCCAAATCATTATCTGGTTACTATCCCCAAATCACTCATTCCATAAACGTTTTCAAAAATACAATTTCAATCTCGTCGGGATATAACGACCCGGGAATACACTGTGCTTACACCGGATCATTAATTGATCACTCTCTCCCTCATTTGACTTATTTGACCACACCTGGTTGACTGGTTAGTTTGGGAGGAGTCAGCAAGATTATGCACCTTGGAAGCCCTATGATCCCTTAAATTTGCTCTTGAATAGGCCTACTTTAACAGATTCTAGCTCTAGTTTGACTTTTGAATTACCAACCTATGTTGACTAATTTGAATCTTTACTGCTTGAAGCTAACCATAGGTGTATTGTGAAGTTATTTAAACACTTAACTTACTTAGGCTAACTCTAAATCTAACCTTATGCTATTCATAAGAATCATTTACATTAGATGTTGCCTTGGATTGGGTCTTAGTTATGTTAACACTATCCTGCTCTGCTGCTAAGCTAGAAGCAGTAGTGTTAGCCCTCACCAACATGTCACCTCCATCACCTGTGACAGCCCCATCTGGTACAATATCCATCCTAACACTAGTCTGGGGTAACTCAGTGTTCTTTGAGGCTTTCCTACGTGTATAGGTCTTTAATTGTTGTGGGGATGGTGATTCAAAAGTGGGTGTGTGTTGGGAATCAGTGGGAGTTCTTGATCCTTCACCCTGAGCATTTTCAATAAGTTCCACCATATAAGGAGTAAGTGGTGTAACTTCACCAGAAAATTCTTTGTTAACCTTGACCAAAAAACTAAAAGACACAGATCCCATTATTGGTGATTTATAAATAGCTCTATGGGATCTTGTTGTTTCAATTTGATCATTAACAAAAAGTTGGATAAACCTTGGATAAAGCAAAGATTTTCCTTTTTCTTTAACACTCAAAACAATTCCTTGGTCTTTTAGCTTGTCTTGTAGATTGCCCTGCACATAAAGTAGAGAAATTAGTTTCTCTTTTTGACCCAAGCCATTACTGACTTGGATCTGCCTTGTGCATCAACATAGTTATATATAGTAAGATCCATTGATGCACTGTTGTTGTTGGAAACTTGAGTTAAAGCATTTGATTTTGGTTTCCAACTCCAACAAGCTGAGGCCTTTACAGCATAAAAATGATTTCCAACAACTGTATTTGGTAACTTTTTAGACACAGCAGTAGAGTAAATTGCCTGAGCAGCAGAGTTTACTCTTGAAGTAGCAGCAGACCCAGTTGTTTTATTTTGAAAAGGCCTTTTTGGTTGAGCAGTCACAATTGATCTAGTAGCACCAGATCTCAGTAACACTGCCTTTGGAACCATATTTCTTTTGGGAGGTGAGTGATCCCTTTTTGAAAAGTTTTGGTGATTCACTCTTTTGTATTGGTTCCAAACTGGTTTTTGATAGTTAGCACAATTTGCTTTAAGATGCTCAAAACTACCACAGTTATAACATGCCTTCTTTTTAAGATGAAAATCATTTCCTAATCTGTTTGAGACTAGGCCATTGAAGTTTCTTTGGTTTCCCCTAGGCTTGTTATTGAACCTTTTCATATGATCTCTAGGTATCTCTTGGTACTCAACAACCTTTTTAGACAAAGCATGACCTAACACAGGTTTTAGAAACTTATCCTGATTAATTTTAGGCTTGACAACTTGAGGAATCTCTTCCTTTTTAGCACACTGTGTTAGCCTAGCATCACTCTTTGACACATCAGAACTTTGTGTTGACCTAGTGGTTGGCTCATCTAATTCATCTTCACTATCTGACACCCAATCTTCAATGATTGGTGCATCAGAATTCATTTTTGCAACCTCTGGTATAACACTAAGTGACTTACTAAATTCTCCTGCAGATTTTATAAGCCCTTCAACATCTACAAATGACAGTTCTTTCCCTGGTGGTGCAAGTGCACTTTTCATGGGAGGTGGAACCTCATTGTATCCTATGCCACTATTCTTTCTCATCAGTTGACATTCAATTATGTTTTTATCATGTTCATCAAGTAAAGAAGTAGCATACTTTTGTTTATTGACTCTAATAATGTGCTTATCTTTTTCCTCAATTGCTAAATCTCTAGCTTTTTCAGCCTCAACTAACTTTCTTTTAAGCATTTCTATTTCAGCATTTTTAATTTCAATTTCTCCATCCTGTATGTTCAACCTATCAACATACTCAATCTCACATTCTTTCATATAGTCAAGTTTCCTTTCAACATTATCAATGCCTACTTTATATCCTATGTTATCAAGTCTCAGAAACTCAACTTCTTTTATCAAACTCTCATTCCTAGCCTTAAGTTCTTCTATAGTGTCAGCACATGATTTAAAAGAACAAGAAGATTCATTAGATTCATGTGATACCTCAGAATCTGAGCCAGATGATGAAGAAGCATAAGCCATTAGAGCAAAGTTATGCCCTGTAGTTGTCACTGCAAGCAGACCATGGTTTGGTTCTTCTTGTGCCAAGTCACTCCAGTCATAATCTCCCAAACCATCACAAGACACCAAAGCAGTAGATGGCTTTGACTCTTCTGCAGCCTTCTTGGTTGTGTCAACATTCTTCTTGGGAGCTCTGCATTCTCTGGCAAAATGTCCTTTCCTATTGCAGTTGAAGCACTCCATCTTTGACTTGTCAAAACCCATGTTTCCCTGTGGATTATACTTAAGTTGCCTTCCAGTTCTTTTCAAGAACTTTCTTGCCCTTAAAGTCAGCATAGCCATTTGCCACTTCATATCAATTTCTTCCAGATCATCAGAATCAATGTGATCAGCATCTTGGTTTAGAACTTGAGTAGCTGTGGTGAGATCAGCCAAGAATGCACAAAGAGCAGCATCACTTGCAGTGTCCAAGTTATTAGAACTAGCAGCAGAGATACTAGTGCTAACAGTAGAGACTCCATAAGCAGCAGAGTGACCCTCTGATGAAGTATTGCCTTTGGTAGAAACAAAAGCAATATTTTGAGCTGCTGATGATGAAGTAGACGAATTTGATGCACCCTTCAACTCAGTTTCATAAGCCTTCAAGTTGTTGTATAGATCATCCAAGCTCATTGTATCAAAATCAGCTTTGTTTCTCCACACAACAGTTTGCATGCTCCATTCAGGTGACAGGCTTCTAATAAATTTGAGATTTGTATCTTCTTGAGGGACAATGTATCCAAGAAGCTTTAAATGACTTACAAGCTTTTGGAGTCTGTTGTAAGTACCATCAAGATTTTCTCCACTGGTAGAAGTGAAGTTCTCAAATTGATGCTTCAAAGCATTTTTCCTAGCCTTCTTAGTGGCATCATTGCCACCAAATCTTGTTTCTATTGCTTCCATAAGCTCCTTAGCAGTCTCAATGGGTTCAAAGTCAAGCTGAAATTCATTAGGTAATCCCATCATGAGAATACTATGAGCTTTTATCTCTAATTTCTTGAGGTCATCAGCTTCCTTTCCCTTGATTCCAACTTCCTTGCCATCAACAGTCACTGAAGTTTGAGTACCTTTGACAATAGCATCCCACATCTCGTAGTCAATCATCCTGATGTATTGCCTCATCCTCATCTTCCATATCTCATACTCACCTTGCTTCAGCATAGGAAACTTGGAGGCAGTAACCATATGAGTTTCATCACCCATGGCTTCAGATGTGTTAACAGACAAAACTTGAGAGAATGTTTGAGTTCTTCTTGATCACAGCTTCTAGATCACAAGCTCTGATACCACTTGTTGATCCCAGTTGAGCAATTGATCTAGTATTACTATCTTAGATAAACCAAGACAATAATGTATAGAAGCTGACTTGTAACAAACTTAATCAATACGCGGAATTTATTGATTAACTTAAGAGGAACACAAACACAATAATATCACCACTTAAACACTTCAATATATTGAATACGAGCACCCTGAATAGTGCTAGGGTTTTGCAACCTTGAAGTGAATACAATGCTAGAATAATTCATACTCTAGTCTAACCCTAGGATCTCCTTTTATACACCAAGGAACCCTACAGGCTTACAAACGACTTCCTACCCAAGACTATAATCTTCTAACATTATAGAATATTACATAATATCTATACTATAAATACAAACATTCGTACATAAACTTATCACATAAGCAGCAGAGTCTCAGCAGTATTCTTCCAGCAGTAGAGTCTCAGCAGTAGTCTTATCTGGCAGTAGAGATTTTACACTAGCAGTAGACTTGACTAGCTAGCAGCAGTGTAGCACCCAGAAGTAGAGTTACTTCAAAACCCAACAGAAAATAAGACATGAAAAATAAAACTTGTATTAAAAATAAAACCTTACACTTAATGAAAAACTAAAAACTAACAACACCTACTTGCTTCAAAATGAAGCCACCCATGGGGTATTTATCTTGCTAGGGGGATTTCAAGTTTGCCATCGTGTACATTTTACCCCCTAGACTTTTACATCTCAAGAAAACACACATAAACTACATTATCAAACTAATAAACGTCTAATCTTCTAAATGTAACGTCTTGTAACTTTGAGGCTTCGTGTTGACGTGTATTTCAAAGGTCTTCAAAGATGTTCACTTGCTCGAATTTGGGAAGCTTATCTTGATAATTATCTTTGAACTTCGATTAAGCGTCTCTTTCATTTTCTTGAGCCTTTAAGAGATAAATTCGTCGTCACGGGCTTTTCTTAGGTAAATTTCATCTTTGGCTTGTCTTTTAGACTCTTTTCCTCATCTCGTGCTCGTTTTAGGCTTTTTGGTTGATTTGATGTCGTTTTTGCAATATCCATTCCTGCATAGTCACAAACACAAAAACACGATATCTTTGGCGTTTAACGTTAGTTTTTGGTCTTTAGAGTCTGAAAATGGTGAGTAAAAGGTATGTGAATAAGCACATACCAAAAATATAGAGCACGCCAAGTACCTCGTGTGCCTAAAATGTGCGTGATTCGGACACGTGCTCTGCCCAGAGTTGTTGATGAAGAACGTGTCTTGCATCTAATGAAAGCGTCTGGTTAGCACACGAAAGACCATTTTCGTAAACCATAAATGTGTGATACTTTTTCGTAATATAATCTTATAAAAGGTCTATTTAAAATAAAATGTATCTTATGTTAGGTCAACACAACATACAACTACTGTGTAATAAGTAGAAAATAGTATATGTATTGAATATTGAGCTAGTTGAGCCTTAGAGCAATGAGTACGATGACATGAAAAAATGATATTGATTTGCACACATATTTTTTTGATTGAAATATTCTACGTCCTATGTATTGTACAATGTTTACATTGTGCTCCATGTGCTTGTACAAATATGTGTCCAAATCAAAATAAAAAATATGCAAATCACCTCCCTAAAAAATGGGTATCATCCACTATTCCACTTCAATGTTAGCATGACATCTAAAATCACCAAACCAAATTTACTCGCATGCATAACGCTACAAAAAGGATTCACTCAAACACACTCCACACACACATATCCACACACTATAAAACAGGTTTGTCAAAATGACGCTGCAACAGGTTTGTCAAAATGACGCTGCAACTTAGGTGGGATGTAGAATGAGATGCTGGTGTCATCTAATGACATTACGATATAATGTGTTCTTATGTAACATACATATACCTTTGTGCACCCATATATTATTTTTGAGCTACTCGAGTAAAGTCGAGCCCAAATATATACATTTAAATGAGTTTAGTTATCGATATTAATTCATATATGAGCCATCCAAGCATAAGAAAAGGGTGGCGGGGTTGGTTTTAAACTAAAATGTAGTTTCAAAAAATTTTGATATTTTTATCACATGAATCAACATTACATAAAATATTTAGTCTCAAGTCTGCAAGAAAAACTATTTCACGTACGCTACTGAAAAGAACACAAACAGATTTAAAAGAAAACACACAAAATAAGTCAAACATATATTGTTAAAAAAAAACTATACAACCACCCTTGCGATGGGTGGTTAGTCAACCATTTTTAATAAAAATAAAGAAAACGGAAAATCATTTAAGTATAACATAGTGCCAAAAAGACCGTTAACTATCACACTAAGATGTATAATGTGTGTGATCTCAAGTTCAATTTATGTCAGGTGCAAAAAAACCTTGAAATGAGTCAATGATCATGCCAAGCTTCAGAGACTAATGCTAGTGGGAGTTGCTTGACAACCACAATCCCACAAAGCAACGCGCCCCCTTTAGCAATACCTTAAGTGACGCGTTGGTTTGCAACTTTTGCCAAAAAGTGGTTGCCTCACCAACCGAAAGAATTGAAACTATTCTCCATAATTTTTTAAATGTTGGGAGTAAATGGGTGGGGTTGCTTTATGTTTACCACTAGGTAATTGTGGTTGGGGTGGAGTTGTGGAGAGAGAAAGTTGAGTTGGCGCTGACGTGACGGAGTTGCTTTTGTGAAAATGTGGTTACCATTAGCATCAGTCTGAGAAGAGAAACTTTAACCGGCTTAAATATATATGACAAGTGAATTCAATTCCCGTAAATTAGTCGACAAAAAGTTGGTAGAAAAGAAATCGAAAACACAAGCACCACAATTTATAGACGTGAAAACTATAAAACCAAAGGCATTTAAGCCACCACATATTCGTATCAAAATTATTCCCAAATAATAGCACACTTCACTTCACCACAACATATTCTGTCCCAATATATTTGGGGCCAGTGTAAGTGTAGGGCCCAGTCAAAGTCCAGTTTACTTAACATTCACAAACAAACCTTTCACTCTTTCAAACCCTGCCTGTCAGCCGTACAACAACTCCACCACTCGCGTTCACACCACGCGCCGTTAACCTTGCAATGTCGACAATCAATTTACAAACTACTGCAATCTCACCGGCGTTTAAATCAGATTCTGATCGTCGTTGTTTATTCTCGTCGACACAATTTGGTTGCGAGTTTGGTCAACGGTCACGTGTACGGGGTTTAACTGTTAAGGCGACGAAGATTGCTGAACAGAGTCAGAATCAGGAGCCTCTGTTTTCGTCTAATGGTCCTATTATTCCTGTAAAATTTTTCACCTTTTATAGTTTTTACTGTTTTTTAATTGTTACTATGTGACTAGTGTTTGTGTGTGTTAGAAGCTAGTTATGTAGAGGAATAAATGTAGTGTATGTGGTTCTTTTAAATATGCGACGGGGTTGTAAGTAGCAGAGTGGCCTTGCTGTTACGATCCAATCAGATTCAGCCATGCGTCCTTTAGATTCGAGAACAAAAAAGTTGTTATTAAAAAAGAGAAATTGTTAATATGAAGGTTTTAAAGTTATGCTCTATAAATAGAGAGCTTAAATGCATTGTTAGGGAGTGTCGATATTATGGTTGGTTAAGTATTTATTGCCAACACTTTTATTAGCTTTGTGATATAGCTAGAGTCGTATACTTGATTTAGCAGATTGTTTTGGGAAATATGAAATGTCTATTCAATATTCATGATGCGACTATTGGTTAAGTAGCACTTACCGTTGTATGATTTATGTGGTTACCATGGTAGCAAGTCAAATGTAGTTGTATATGTAGGTATCTAATTAGGTTTAGTGTTTATTGGGAACGGGCCTATAATGCTACCATGCCAAAGCGATAGGACGATCTCTGACTCATGCTATGTGGCGGTGGTTATAACATTTAGCGACTTGTTTTTCAAGTCAATAAAGTGTCTCAAGTCAACTGTAACGTGTTTAATATGAACATTTGATTACTTTTTGATGGATCGTATAAGAATATATATATTTCTCGAGGGTGTGAACTTGCTAGTAAACACGTAGATTGATACAAGAAAGAGATATTGAGTTTGTTCAGTTGTATAACGCATGCTACACAGTGGTTCGGTTGTTAGCTTCTCTTTTTGGAATATAGGATGTACTTAATGGGTCAATATGGGAACTTCATTAATATGTCGCATATGATTGTAACTATATAATTAGTAAGCAATGTACTTTTTCTTTTCAAGTTTTTTTCTTTTTACCAGGCGTAATGCCTGATATACCTGTTTTACAACTACTTAGGATGACAAGTATTTTTCTTTTATGTTTCAGTCTAATGATGGCGGTTATAGGCCGCCTCAAATCTCTCCGGATGCTCAAAGGAAAACTAAGATAGTGTGTACTATTGGTCCTTCAACAAGCTCACGTGAAATGATATGGAAGTTGGCTGAAACAGGGATGAATGTGGCACGTCTAAATATGTCACATGGGGATCATGCATCACATCAGAAAACTATTGATATTGTCAAAGAATACAATGCTCAGTTTGATGAAAAAGTTATATCGATAATGTTGGATACTAAGGTATGGTCATGTTTTACAAAAAAACAGAACACCATTATCATCTATAACCTGTTTTTTCAGTTTAGTTTAATGTGAAATAGAATCACTACACTTCCATAATTAGCTCCGTAGTTATAGCAGTTGAGTATTTTTGCTTTGTTCCAAAATCTCGAGCATTATGTGGTGTCCATGTTGTCAGTTATTGGTTGTCAAACTTTAAAGTTCAAATCTATATGATATCAAAGTTTTCGTGGTTGTTTGTGTAATGACCAAGAGTAACCTTAGGAGTTAGGACTTATTTTCGCTTTATCATTAATGAACCTCCACTTTAACTTAGTCGTTCTGTTACTATCCTTACGATATAGTATATATGATAATGCAGTCTCAAGCCATACCATTCCTTATCAATGACTGATAGGCCATTAGCCTTACACTTGATTGTAGTTGAGGCATATAATCCAGTCAGAGGTGCCAAAAACACCACTCTCGGTCATAATAGCAATATCAGACCAATGCTTTTGGATGAAACATACACATAGAGGATCTTGTAGGATTTGTGACAATTCCCCTCTTCATCCCAATTATTCATCTGCGTATCTTCATTTGAAATATTAGAAACAAAAATTATCAAATTAAAAATAAAAATTTAACAAAAGAAAAGGATATTGATTGTATATTTTCGAAAATTTGGATGAAGTAGGTAGATCCAACAGCCGAAAATGCTCAAGAAGAAAAAGAAAGCGTTGGATTGAGTCAACTTACCCTGATGCCTTGATTTAGATTAAAAAAATTAGAAATTAAAAAGATTCAAGGCAAACTGTTGACTCAAGACTCAAGAAGGGAATTTAAACTATACCATGGCTTGCATAGTTTCTTTACAGTCTAAAAGACGAAAAGAACAAGCAGCTTCTCATTTTCTACTAGTTTTTTTATTTTTATTTTATTTTATTTTATTTATATAATTATATAAATAATATCTTGTTGCTACAGGGACCTGAAGTCAGAAGTGGCGATGTACCTAAACCAATTTTTCTCGAGGAAGGACAAGAATTCAATTTCACTATTAAAAGAGGAGTCAGCACAAACGACACTGTTAGTGTAAATTATGATGACTTTATAAATGATGTCGCGCCTGGAGATATACTACTGGTTGATGGTAAGAGTTACTTCATCACACTTGACCAGGCCTATGCATTGATTAGCTTTAAACATACATTTTACATTACTCTTTTTTCGTAGGGGGTATGATGTCATTGGCTGTTAAATCCAAGACCAAAGACATAGTCAAATGTGAAGTAGTTGATGGTGGAGAACTGAAATCGAGGAGACATCTCAATGTGCGTGGGAAAAGTGCCACTTTGCCTTCAATAACAGGTTTACATACATTGTATTCTGTGATTAGCTGTCACAAATCTATTTGCTTTACCTGTATGCTAAATTGGTTTTCTTCTTTCATTCACAGATAAAGACTGGGAAGATATAAAGTTTGGAGTGGATAATGAGGTTGATTTCTATGCTGTCTCGTTTGTAAAAAATGCTGAAGTCGTTCATGAGCTGAAAGACTATCTCAAAAGTAAGGCTTGTGTGTTTAGCTATTGCATAAATGTATAATTAATAAATGTATATCATAATTCTTCTTTCATTTTTTTATTCATTTGTATATATACTAATTTGCTTAAATTATATCTGTAGGCTGCAATGCTGACATCCATGTGATTGTAAAAATTGAAAGTGCGGACTCCATCGTGAATCTTCCTTCTATCCTTGCTGCATCTGACGGGGTTAGCCTTTTATTCTATCTTCCTTTCTCTTCCTCTTTCCCCCATTACCACGTGTCTATTTTGTTAGCTAGAAGGAAAACATGGTGAAAATTTTGTTCAACCAACCTGTCGCAAGGGTAACCCAAAAGCAAGCTTTTGGACTAATTCACCAGGAATATCAACTAATCCAAAGTTTAAACAATTTTTTTCCATGTTTATGAGTTTGGAAGATTTTAACTTCATAAATATCATGTCTAACCTATATTGTTCCTTTTCTTAAGGCAATGGTTGCACGTGGCGATCTTGGTGCAGAACTTCCAATTGAAGAAGTCCCTTTATTGCAGGTACACTTAATTTTAATATTTGAGGTTTGACCACACATGTTCTTTGTTAGAATTACATAATCAACATTGTGAAAATAGCTTATATAGTTATATGTCAATCCGCAAATAATCCTAAGATTGGACCAACAAGCAAAGGTGCTCACAGTGTCAATGCAGAAACCATTAGAACCTGGTTTAATTATTATATTTGTCTGTTGTTTAATCAGGAAGAGATCATTCGAAGGTGTCAGAACTTGCAGAAACCAGTTATAGTGGCTACAAACATGTTAGAAAGCATGATTGATCACCCAACCCCTACAAGAGCTGAAGTTTCTGACATCGCAATAGCTGTAAAACAAGGTGCTGATGCTATCATGCTTTCCGGAGAAACTGCTCATGGCAAGTAAGTTTAATGGATCAACGAATCTTTGATTATTTGCTTTCCTTATATAGTATTCATGCTGTCATTAGTTTTTCTATCAGCCACTTAAAATTCACATTTTTTGCAATAACCGTTACATGCTAATAATTCAGGTTTCCGCTGAAAGCTGTGAAAGTAATGCACACTGTGGCATTGAGGACCGAGTCAAGCTCAATCGATGCAGTCCCACCTGTTCGGAAATCTGCATACAAGGTGTGTGGTAATCTAGACTATTTCGGGAGTTGGCAATTTCAATCCCTTTTTACCTATAAATGGGTCGATTTGAGTTATGTTTATCTTAAACCGGTAAAAAAATAAGCTAAGAGATACAACTAAAACGGAAACAGGTTGTAAGTCATCCGAAGTGTATTTAAATGCTTAATACCCCTAAAATCGGTATAGTAAATAGTTCAGATAGTTTGTAACAATACATCTCCTATTCTCCTTTAACAAAGATATCACTTTATTGGTAATAAATTTGAATATAAGAAAACTCACCCGTCCTATAGTGCCACACTACTATTTTTACATTGCCATCTAACGTTAAGGCATGTCAGTCTATCTTGTTAAGACAACTGTAATTATGCTTTAACATTTTATACTTTTGTGCATATATCTGATTAACCTTGACAACATTTTCCAGAGTCATATGGGTGAAATATTTGGCTACCATGCTGCAACAATAGCCAACACTCTCGCTACTCCTATCATTGTCTTCACAAGAACGGGATCAATGGCAATAATTTTAAGCCACTACCGGCCATGCTCAACTATCTTTGCCTTCACAAATGAGTGAGTACAACCATTTCATGCTCATCCATAATTCATTTTGTTTTCATCTCATACTTAACTCTAGCACGTGTATCATTCCTACCAATTCTTACCATTATAGCATTATTGGTCATTAATGTATGTCATGAACTAATGCTTTGTGCAGAAAACGAGTTAAGCAAAGACTCATGCTTTACCATGGTGTGATGCCTATCTATATGGAGTTTTCTGATGATGCTGAGGAGACCTTTTCAAGAGCTCTTAAGATCTTATTGGTTAGTATTTACTAATCTTTCTGGTTTTGTTTTTGGCTTGTCTTCAGTGCAAGGTTATAAATGGCGTGAGGCGTGGCGGCATGGCCACGCCTCATGCCTTACGAGCCATGGCGTTCTTTAAGGCGTGACTAAGGCGGTAAAAAAAATATTTATAGATTCATCATTTATGTTATAGTATCATATTTCATATACATTTATTCTACCATATTGGAGACATTTAGACTAATACTTATTATATATTTACCAGGCCCAAATACGAAATAGCCCAAATTCCAAATACTGGTTCAAAATAGTTATTAAAAAAAAAAAAAAACTGGTCCAAAAAGGCTCGCAGTTAAGTGTCACAAACATTGAACCATGGTATTAGAAACTTAGTTTGAAAGAATCGTTATTATTAACTGAATGAAAGAAACGAAATAAATTTGTGTCGTCAATTCTTTTTGATGATGATAATGGGCAGATAAGTAACCTATAATAAATAAATGACCAGAAATGAAATATTGATTATAATGTGACATCTTATTTGGAATTATGTTCGTGATTTGTAATTTTTATATAAATTTCTAAATTGTCTCTATTACCAGGATAAGAATTTAGTAAAGGAAGGGCAGTATGTCACTCTTGTTCAAAGTGGAGCGCAACCAATTTGGCGTCAAGAGTCTACTCACCACATCCAAGTGCGTATGGTTCAAGGTTGACTCACGTATACAAAGTAATTCTCTATGCAAATTCTGTCTTAATTTCTTTTCTGTTTGATCATTCACGAGCTATTAGCATAAACAAAAAATGCATTTTTACACACTTGTCACTTGAGCAGCCTTTCTGAAAATGCCAGAGTATTTTGCGATAACTTTTCAACTCTGGTAAGGTTTTGTTGTATATTATTTATTTGAAAGGTATGAAGACAGGAAAGACAAGATACTGAGATAGGGTGTTTTATTTTTTGAAGTTATACTTGATAAAACCCGTGTATTTTCGATTATATGTTGATCTTTTTTTAATTGTTAAGAGAATGTAGTTCTTGATTTTATTTTTTAGTTTTTTTGGTTTAGAGTTTATATGTATACATGTCTTGTTACTCTATTGTGGCCTTGTGGGTATGTATTTGGACCACTTTGGTGTTAATGCATGTAATTTTCTTTTCTGAATGATATATTTTGGCTAATCTGACTAAAAGATACGACAAGTGTTGACCGTTTGACTTTTTCTCTCGGATTCTAGAGCCATCCACTCCCTTGTGAGTCTTCTTCCCCATCTAAGTGGGTTTCTTGCAGTTTTCATCTGCTTATTTCCTCAGTGATACACTTTTCACTATCATCTATTTTGTTTATTTAATTCTTCTCCACTTATGGAAGCAAAAGATCCGGATCTTTGCCTTATTGGCAAAGTAATTGCCGACCATCGCAACCTAGGAAAGGCTGGTGTTATATCGATTATTAAAGGGGCATGGCGAACGAAAGAAACCTTTACACCCTTGGGAAAAAAAATCATTTCCTGTTCGTCTTTAAAAACAGAGTCGATGTCCAGAAAATAGTCACCGATTCTCCATGGTCTGTTATGGGATATTACCTCGCTCTTGCACTCTGGACTCTGGAGTCCAGAGAAAAGCTTATCCGAATCAACTTCTATAGAGGTATGTTTTGGGTACAAGCTCATGGTCTCCCGTTTGGTAAATTGACAAAATCTTATGCAGAAGAATTGGCTTCTAAAATTGGTTCACTAATTGAAGTAGACTGTATTGGAGATGGCATTTAGTTGAATCGTTGTTTTCTTCGCTTTCGCGTCTTAGTTGATCTTAGCGCTCCTTTATGCCCAGGATTTGAACTACCCCGTGATGGCTTAGAAACTTTATTCATTACTTTTAAGTATGAAAGGTTAGCGAACTTTTGTTATGCATGTGGACGACTAAGCCATGATGATGATGCTTGTTCTTTTCCAAAAAACCCAATTTACTCAAAACATCTGGTAGAGGGTATGCGAGCAAACTCACTAAAGCGTATATCGCCTCCCTCAAATCTCTCACTGGTCTCCCTTTTGGGATTGGAATTGAAGTCTAATGCGGGGGATACCAGGTCACAAGTGTGCCCCACTATCCGTACGTCAACTGAATCTCCTTCGACAACAAGTCCATCTCCATGTGTTGTATCTGTAAATGTTTCTACTACACCTAGGCATACTTTGGATCCAAGAGCTGAACCAAACCTTTCAAATGCTTTATCTATGCAACTACATGAAAATCCTTCATATGTTCCCGGTCACTCTCAAATTCCAAGTTTTGTTTACGAGCCTCGTATAAGTCATGTTCTTAATTCTGGAAAGCACACAACAAAACCAATTTATTTTGTCACTTCGCCATCTAGCAGCCCTTCTACGAGCCCTATCAAATCCAGCAACGCTAATGATAGCCCTGCTATCACTTCTATTGAAACAAACCTTGAGAGTCCTTTATCTAAATTATCGGTAAAACGCAGAGGTAGCCCCTCAATTGATTCCTCTGTTATGACAAAAAAAGCGAAAACTACATTTGTTTGTAACCCACCTATGTCATTAACTGCAGCATCAACGGGGGAAAACCAAAAGAAAATTGGACGTAATGCTCATAGAAGGTTTCAAAAAACCAAATCGGCCTCGTCAAGTCGTGCCCTCTCTTTTGAGAACTGAAGTACTTTAGTTGATGTTCCTGTTGAGGATATCTATGTAGATCTCCCTACCCTTGATTCAGTGGGTGTGGTGGCTGCCCCAAAACAGCCACACGCTCAATGTTAGTTCTTTCATGGAACTGTCAGGGAGTTGGGCGACCTCTGACAGTTTCAAATTTGCGAGAACTTTGTCGAGTTCATCGTCCAGACGTGGTTTTCTTGATGGAGACCAAGAATAAACAGATTAAATTGGACTCCATTCGCCGATCTACTTGTTTTAATGGCCAGTTTTACATTGACCCGGTCGGTTGGTCGGGTGGTTTAGCTTTATGGTGGCGGGATAGTCTAGCTATACATGTTGTAAGTGGTAACAAAAACATGATCTTTGTA
Source organism: Artemisia annua (assembly GCA_014162995.1). Classification (NCBI taxonomy): domain Eukaryota; kingdom Viridiplantae; phylum Streptophyta; class Magnoliopsida; order Asterales; family Asteraceae; genus Artemisia; species Artemisia annua. Next base: position 55,958 of record LBNU01032202.1, on the reverse strand, counting down.
AATGGAAGTTGCTTGTCAACTTCCTTTAGCTTTCAAGCGTGTTTTATTTACTGGCCTCATTCAAAGGAAGATCAAAGCATGTTATGGAGAAAACTTATTAGACATTCACTTGCTTCTGATGGCCCCTTTATGGTGATTGGTGATTTCAATATCATTGGAGACATAAGGGACAAACAAGGAGGTTCTGGCAACATTTCTAACCGAGTGGAGGAATTTCAAGAATTTATAAATGCTTCAACTTTGTTTGAAGTTCCTTTTAATGGATTGAATTACACATGGGATAACAATCAAGCTGGTGATGCAAATATTAGAGAACGCATTGATCGTGTTCTAGTAAATGATGAATTTCTTGAGGCGTCTCCTCACCAGACCTTGACACATCATCTCTTGATTGGCAGTGATCATGCCCTTTTGTTATATAATACTTGTCCCCCTCTACGGAAACAACGAAAACCCTTCAGGTTTGAATCAATGTGGACTAAGGATGAGTCGTGTGAAGAAGCTATAAAAGGGGCATGGTGTTCATCAAACATGACTGATGGCATTGAGAATCTCAGACATAAACTATCCTCATGTGCAAAGAGTCTTGTTACTTGGAGTCGTAAACACTTTGGAAATAACAAGAAGATTATTGAGGAGATTACATCGGAGTTAAATCATTTGCAATCTCTGCCATACACGAATGAAAATGGGTCTCGACAACGTTTGCTTATTTCAAAGCTTGAGGAAACATGGTTGCGAGAGGAAATGTTTTGGCACCAAAGATCAAGAGTTAACTGGCTTAAATATGGAGATCAAAATACTCGGTTTTTTCACCTCTCTACAGCTCATAGAAGCCAAAGAAACAAGCTATCTATGCTAAAAAATGGCCAAGGTGAGTGAGTTGATAACCCTTCTGATCTTCATTATTTGATTCGTGAGCACTTTAAAGAAATTTATTCTTCTTCCGGGTCACGGGACTTCACTAGTGTCTTGGATATAATCACACCTGTTGTGAATGAGACCATGTCTTTACACTTGGAATCCCCCGTTCTCCAATCAGAAATTGAGAAAGCTGTTAAAAATATGGGTGCGCACAAAGCCCCAGGTCAAGATGGCTTTCAGGGTATCTTTTTTTCAGAAATATTGGCATATTGTTGGTGCTTCGGTTTGTAATGCTGTTAAGCAGTTTTTTAATGAAGGTGTTATGCCATCTTCTCTAAACAAGAACATGGTGGTATTGATCCCGAAGATTCCAGCTCCTGAGACTTTGCAATTTTGTTTATCGGGTTATATCAAAGATCATGGCTAATCGTTTGAAACCATTCATGAATCGCATAATTTCCGCACAACAATCAGCCTTCATACCTGGCCGTCTTATCCAAGACTGTATGGTAGTTGCAAACGAAGCTTTCCACTATATTCGAAATAAAAAGAAAAGAGAACAAAGACATATGGCTTTAAAGCTTGACCTTAACAAAGCATTTGATCGTGTTGAATGGGATTTCTTAATGGCAACTTGTCGGAAACTAGGCTTTGGAGAGACTTGGTGTAAATGGGTTATGGCGTGTATATCGTCCTATGAGATGGAATTCATGATTAATGGCGAGTCTATTGGTTCAATTAAACCGTCTAGAGGTATCCGTCAAGGGGATCCGATGTCACCGTACTTGTTTATCATTATTGCAGACGTCCTCTCTAAAATGATTAATAATGCCATGAATCAGTCTCTTCTTACAGGATAAAAATGGCCAGAAGTTGTGTAACACCCCCAAAATTCGTACAGCGGAAGACTTAACAAGTTTTCGGGGTGCTACTACAATGGGTAGACATCACAAGTATAGATAACGAGATAGTATGTTTTTGAATGTAAAGAAAACCCATCATTTGATTGTAAGGGTTTACATTCGTCAAAAATTAGTAGAGGAAAGCCCATAAAGGAATAAAAGGTAGATCCTCATAGTAAAATCAGAGTTCTTGTCGATCCTTCAGATACACCAATTGCCAAGCCTCCAAATGTAAGTAAGTCATGCTAACACCTTAGATACCTGAGAAAGACATGCTAAAAATCAGCAACGCTGGTGAGTNTCTGAGGTCATATCCTTTGACCTTAGCTTTTTGCATGATAACTTGCTTGTATGTACGTTACATGATTGGTGAACTACAAAGAAATATTTCCCTTTTTAAAACCTTATTAACCCATTGGTTTCATATACTCCCTCCGTCCCAAAATAAGTGTCCAGTTTGACTTTTTAGAGTCAAACTGGTTCAACTTTTACCTTTAATATTTTTCTTTGTGTTACATAATACTTAATAAAAAATTATACCAATTAAAAATACACTTAAAACTCAATCCATTCATATATTTTGCTTCAAGTATTATTTAACACCCGCAAAAATAGATAAGATCAAAGTTGAACCAGTTTGACTCTGAAAAGTCAAACTGGACACTTATTTTGGGACGGAGGGAGTAGTTAACAATGTTTTCGATAAGTATTAATCTAACTTAATAGTTAATAGTTATCGTTAACATTATTATCTATCGCCTCACTTATTTATTTTTATAAGTGAACGTACATATGTATGTTGCCATACTAATATACCTTGACTCATATAGATATATAAGTTAGCCGTTGTCTCATATTTACTTACTTATAATTATATAAGTGCATATGTATATATATATATNATTTTATCGTCCAATTCATCACAAATATATACATATATATATATTTATCAAGTTATTGTTTTTAAATTTGAGTTACTTATTTGTTTCGAGTCACAAGCCCGAGTCATGACCTCTCGGCTTATTTATTAATCCAAGTCCAATAATCTAAATAAATGTCCATGTTACGGCACTTGTCGGAGTCAACTAAGACTAAAGAGTCAAAGTGAGACCGACATGGCACAAGATTCACAAGATAATCACTTCAATAAAAACCAGTTCGGCAAAAATTAATCCTACGGCTCGATATTCTTTTAACTAAATCCAAGCTTACCTTCACTCTTAATCCAACATCAACCAACAACAACTTCAGTTTTAACAACCTTAATATGCCGAGACCCTAGTGGTCTCGGTTTGGTTCTCGGCTTCAACACTAACAATACAACCACAACTTAACATTAACAATAACTTTCCTTATTATAAAAAAAAATATGTTGCTGAGACTCTAATAGTCCCAGCCTACGCTTCTCGTCACCAGTATGCATCAATCACATAACAACAACCAAAACTGCTTCCACAATCCTTTGCCGGGACCCTAAGGATCTCGGCCTAGCCTTCCTCGTCAACTACAGAAACCAAAAGGACTCTATACGGTCCAAACTCTCCTCGACCACAACCATAATATAACCAAAAAAATCAAAACCAATCCGAGAATCCAAGTCCTAGCTCCCGGCTCAAACTAACTGTTATCAACACTTAACCAAACCCAGATACAAGAAAACAACATCAATAACAAGAACATCTCCAACACCGTGAGCTTAAGCTCACGGCTGCAATACCCGACACACAGAAACACGACACCAGGGGATACCAAACTCGTCATTTCCTATTTTTATTTAACAAAAATCATTAAAACTTCAAAACCCATTAGTTTCATACCAAAAATAATCAAACCCACTAAATATAATCTGTGGTACACGGATTTTTACACGCATCGAGGCACACACGGGTGCAACTCGATGATACTCACCTTCTTGGACTCCAAATATCACGGATCTGTAAAAAGGAACAAAGACGGTGGTGGTTTGATGCTCGAAGGGTATGGATTCGAGGTGTTTAGGGTGGTTTGGAGGCGCGTGCCTTATATCAAATTGAAGAAAATGATGTGGGGATTACTCTGGAGGTGGAGGTGAGTGGTGGTGAGCGTCGGTGTGATGGTGGTGAGGGGTGGCAGCCGGCGGCTGCTAGAGAGAAGAAAGAAAAGAATGAAATGAATGAAGATGAATATAATATGAGGTGGAGGGTTTAGGATTTGGGTTATTATACCCATAAATTGCAAAAAGGTCCCTATATTCTCTATATTTTTGAAAAGGGTGCCAATACAAGGACTTACGGTGTATTTTCTTGTAAACTCTCCCGAAAGTATACACTTTTATTCACGAAAATTGCTAAACATCGTCAACATGATTCTTAATCTTCCCCATTTACTTTAAATACATCTTTTAATTAAATTTGATAATAAACCCGTTTATAAAAACAAAACGTAATCATTTCCCATTAAATCCCGACTCTCACTTCCCGAACTCATTTTTATCCTCGTAAGTTCTAAACACGCTTTTACATGCTCGTCATTCTTTTTAAATATGTTTTTCCACGGAAAGTGGCTATAAATACATCTCCGTTCGTTTTTGAGTAATAAATATATTTTTCACGTATTATTAGGTTTCCTAGTGCCAGAGTCGAAGTAGTGCCTAATTTAACGCCATAGAAATGGTCTAACGACAAATATTCCACATAGTCAATCACCAATTCCCATAATTTCTGAAAACCGTTTCAATAAAATTAACGATTCATTTTAAATTATAATTCGTAGTTCATTTCAGGTTCTCAAATTTACCAGTTGTCACAGCCTCCCAGCCTCAGAAGAAACCCGTCCCGGGTTTCACTTAGAATTACCCATCAAGATCGAATAGAGATAGATTCACAAAATTTCATCCTCACATTCACCACGTGAGTGGAGGGCTATCACAAAATTTCCAACAAGCTCAAACACAACGATATGACTTGGCATAGATCGCCAGATTTTTCACGAATAAGATTTCAACGAGCTCCTCAATGGAGGTTGACGTTCTTCATCATGGAACAGAAAATCTTCGGATTCGCAGTGGCCATCTCTGCCGAAAGCGTCTTTCCAGATTATTCTTCACGACTCTTGCGGGCTTTGCCAAGTCCCGATGCAAGAACGAGGGTCGCAAATTCAAATTCCAACGAAAATTCTTAAACGAACAGATTAGCAGAGATTAAATTTCTCACGTTTACTCATCGTATTCCACCATCTCTAGGTGATACCTTCATCATTGTCTTGCACTACTTTTCAGTTCTTAATATTCATTTCAACGGTCTCACGAATGAAAGTCATTATAGCGAATATGTTGTCTCCAATTCCAGCTTCATGAAAGTTAGGTTGGTACATACAACCATAAAGAATTTCGAACGACATGGTTTCATCGTCGGGCGGCTTTTCATTAAATCAGGAAAATTTGGGGAGGGACGGATGTCTCTCCCAGCCTCTTTTCAAAGTTACTAACGACAACTCAAAGCTTTATTCCCGGCGTACGAAACGATTCTCTTACTCTGACCATCTAATTGGGGAGGTTACGTAATACTCCTATTACCACTCGTCCCCATGGTCATCTGTAGAGGTTTCCGAAACCTCAGTATAAAATGATAGTCTTAACGAGACGTGATAGAAATCGGCACTCTATGCTCGGAAGTCAACTTCATTTCAAGAATAACGATCAATTCCGTCCATACTATTACTTGACAATCACGCAACGATGACTAGATTCAATAAGGTGATCATAATTTCCCAGATGGTATTACAACCACTATCTGTTCTTGGAAATTTGTTGTCAATTCCATAGTGGTTCTCTTCCACTCATGACTCAAAATTGAATTGTTACAAAACGTAACGGTCTCTAGTGTCCGACATTCGTCTCTCGACACTCTTAGCATTCGTTGACATATATTGCAATGTCACCTCTATGCTCGGTCATCAATACTTCTACTTCTGATCATAATACATCTTATCCAATTCGAAATGACTAGAGTATCCTCATTCGTGCTCTCGTGCACTATCCAACCTTGGATACTCCATGAGGAGGTATTCACTTTTACCCTTAAAGGATAAGGTTCCATCTGAACAGTCTACGTATCCATTCCTATTCTCCAACTTACCAAAAAGGTTCCCATAGCTGTCAATTCTTCTCCTTTGACAATCTCAGCGTGTTAATCAAAGGCAATCATCGGGTATCCTATTTCGAGGGAATAAACTTTCCCATCTTAGAGCAAAATCACCGAAACCTTAAACCCCGTATCAACTTGATTTTAGCTTAATCTCGCAACTCATCAAACAAGAACTGTCACGAGATTAGACCGTGTATCAAGTTGTTGAGAAATAAGAATTTAACGTCGTCGATGATTTGGCTCAATTCAGGAATTGCTCAATACAACGAATAGGTACCTACGGCTAAAAGTCAATATTCATCAAGCGGTTTCAATGTGCGTACATACTGCTCAACTAGAAGTGTCAGCAACACATTTCCTTACACCTATAGTAGCAACCCTTTGCAGTGGTTACCACCATGTGGTTCTCTCTAACTACTCTACCTCGACGGTCCGTTCTTTCCGGTTTAGGGTATGTCGTACCCTCATGTTGGGTGTATAATATACACCTTGTACACTACCAGTAAGGTCTCCCAGATTCTGGGTGCAAGTACAACCGCACCCAAAGTTCATTCCAGAATTACATGACTTCTCTCGCACATATCAATTTGGCGAGGGACGTAATCTACTCCTCCTTCATTCACATCAAACAATTCAGAAATCTTTATACAAACATCGAAATCTATAATAGCGTCTACACTTTTCTCTGAAACAGCTAGGATAGGTGTTCTTCACCGTTCCCTCCTTGGAAGTTATCCTGCTTCCTTTCCATTCATATCAAAACGTTCCTCGATTTTCGCACGAAACACCAAGACTTTGCAACCAATCTGCACTTTCCTTTGAATAATAAGAACAGGCGTACTACACCGTTCTATCTTTGGAAGTTATCCTACTTCCTTCCTACTTTCCATTTATTTACCCTTTACCTCTTCTTGGTTTAGTCTACTAAGGTTTTGCTATCTCGGGAGACTTTCGTTAGTTCTCCGAAATCTCCCAGCAATTCCCAATTATCGACGTCTCTCATTCAGACTGGCAGGGGAATTCTCCACCCTTGATTGACCAACTCTTGATGAGATCCACGGAAATGCAATTCGCATGACCAAGAGATCTTACGGTCAAATCGAATCCATACTCACAGAGTTTCGTATTATAGCTATCTCCTTCTCTAGCTGTTACGATGTCACACTCTGGTGTCCTCCATGTTTCTCTACACACTTTTCTTAGTGGTTTTAGGATATCTGGGGTCGAATACTATCGCAACCCATCCTATTAGAGTTCACATCAGCGATTCTTGTAGGTGGTTGGGCGACGACTAACCATCAGACACACTTTAGGACTATAATAGCCACCACAAGTATGAACGTAGTCTTCGGGCCATCTCTCTTCCCAATCCATCGCTGCTGGCGGCATCCAAATCGTGGGTTGTTCCTTTGACATTTCGCTCGAACATCGGAGTTGATCGAACAGATCATATATCTTCGGTAACGGGCATCGAATTTTCATCGGTAGCTTATTCGACTCTCGACAGTTTGGGTATAAGCGGAAACATCTATTCTCCTTCCTTATTGGTCTCACTAGAGCTCCTTATGTTGACAAACTCGGCCGCGTGAACCCCCCTTCTTTGACAACTCTGTCAATCTTTTCGAAGGCTCTTCCAGTTCAATACGGCGGTTTGGTGAGGTATTTGGGCTACGGATGCAGCACCAGATCTTAACTCAATCTGAAGTTTCACTTGTCTAACAAGTGGGATCCCGGCAAGTCGTCTAGGACTACTCTTGGGAGAATCCGAACGATTGGCACGTATTCTCTACGTTTTTCATTCTTCTCATTTTCCTCAGTAACAAGGCAGGTGTTCACTCGCTCCTACTATAAGTTAATTGCTCCCGGAATTTAATCGTCATAGTGTATGACATGATTGCTACAAGCAAGCACATCTCTCTACCACTTACGAGATCATGAGTCATCAGGAATTCGTCCAACTCGAGGTCTTCGTCTATGCATCGCTCAGGGTCCTAGAATTATCGGAAAGGTAGGGTTACAAAGGACACTATGCAAAAGAGTTTCTCTTTCCAGGACGAAAATTAGCGTAATGGAATCTTCTGAATCAAAGTACGGCGTCGATTACGGCTGGATTTCATAGGACGGTATAGGAATAAAATCACTCTTAAATGAAAGCATTTGGATAGAGGATAAGAAAAATTAATTTCTCGATAAGGGTTTAAGCAACTACTCTTAGCATCACATGATTCCTACCTGAATTATACATAGGTGGCCAGTCTTTGTATAATTGAGGTCCAATGATGTCATGCTGAGTTTAGTTACAAGAACGAGTGATCAACTTTTTCAGGTTTGAGGACCGTCTTCAAGTTGATAATGGAAATCAGTAAAAGTAATGATACAAACAGTCACGGCAGATGAAGTAAAGCATTAGATACTAGCAAGGATGAATAAGAAACGATCATAGAAAAGGTAACAGATAGAAGAGAGTCCTAAGCTTGCACGATTCTTGCAGGCGCATCACGAGGGTCTCAGAGCATAGAAACTTAAGAAATTCTACTTGACATCATTCCTAAGACAGTCATTCCTTGACGTCACGTCTTACTCCAGGTATCCTTTTCCTTCTCGATTTTCCTTTAGCTCTACAACTCCCTCGTTTCTACGGTCTCCAATACTCATTCACGTAATGTTCCTTCTTTCTCCATTTAACACTTGCGACACTAGCCTTCCGATCCGACCCAAAGGTTATCTGAACCAATGCATGGGTCTTAGATCTATGGTCTCTAACTAAGTGTCCAACCTACAACACTTACGATACGTCTCAGCACACCCACCAGAGTAGTGGGGCTCGTAACGATTGCACTTAGATTGATTCTCAGTGTATCTCAGATTTTCTCCAGCTTTGATAGCATAAGCCTCAACGACTTCTTGTCGTTTGTCTAGTTTTCTCTCACCTTTTACGAATTCTTCCCATTTCCTCTTGTTTTTCGCTATCTCCGCGATAACATCATCCACTTCCTTAGTCGTATCTCATCCCATTAGACATTCAAAGTACTACGAAGTGTAGCTCGTCACCAGATAACACGTCATCCTCGTTAGATGAGGGCAGTCCATCCATGTAGTGCCCTATCTTATGCGCTTTGGTATGAGTTATCTCAAGTCACCATAGTGACAGCTCCTAGAACTTACAGGCCTAGCTCGGCATGTCGATGCCTCTCGCCTCATGATTCCGTACTTCAATCTCTCATCGTTCTCACCTTACCACAAATGAGTAGTTTCTAAACAATATCGCCATAAATTCTCCTCAAAACACAGAATAAGTCACCTCGATGCTCCTATTGAGTGAACAAGGCCTCCTTCGCCTTGGATTTCCTTTCTTCTCAATGCATCAGGACAACAACTTCCTCGATCCCTCCAATTCAATTGCCATACGCTCCCTGACGGCGTCGTTCGCGGTCTTGAAGTTCGCAACACGTCTTGTAGGACCAGGTTGTTCGTAGTTTAGCTTGAGTGGCTAAGGCTGACCACAACGACCTTTGTGAATAGCATCAGCTAGTGTGCCCGCGCGACACTAGTACGAGCATCCATTACTATCGTATCGATACCAGATCTTTCAAATTTCATCAACGGCAAATAGAAGTGGCGTTGATAGCTAAAAGCTAGGATATCTAACCGGGGATTATTCGATTCGGGGTTCGCAACAATCAAATCCACAACTATTCGTACTCTTAACGCAATAGTTTTAAGGTGGTTTCTCAGATGATGCTAAATGGCATTTCAGAATAATAGGACGAATGTCCGATCTTAACATTAACTGATAACGAATATGACGGAACATATGGGTATGTTACCGCTCTAGAATCAATTAGTGAGGGCTGGATAGGGAGGATATACGGTCTATGACAACGGTGGTATATAATTATCGTATTTAGGGCATCGTACCTAATTTACGAGTCATAAGGGTGGGTCATACGCTAATAAATTTCCTCCGACGCACTTATATATATATATATGGACTGTCACACAGATGGATCATACTTACATGTTTTACGAGTATTCAATCAAGGACATCATCAATTTAACTTTTTAGGTTGATTTAAAATAGAGCTGGCGTATAACAAGCCTCAACAACTTTTAAAACAAGACTAAAACATCAGTTTATTAAAATTACTCATATAAATTAAAATTAGATGCTGAAAGAATGAGTCCCATACATAACAAACTGTTAACTAAATATATATAACCATGGATAGAGGATCTAGAGTTCTACCCTATACGTAAATGTTATCCTAAAATAAAGCAGTTCACGGTCCAATTTTTCAATGCGGTCCACGTTCTATAATGTTAAACCGTAATCTAAAGTACCTCAATTAATCATCTAAAATTTTAAATCAATCACATACAAAATAATAATAATAATAATAATAATAATAATAATAATAATAATAATAATAATAATAATAATAATAATAATAATAATAATAATACAACTAATGACATTAGAACATCACGAAGCAACCAGTCAATGCATGAATTGGTAAAAGTTATGTCGCTTATCTTAATTTTAATTAAATAGTAACATCTATATGAAAGTGAAACGAACGTGGCGAATATTAGATGATAGTATCTATACTCGCAGTAAACAAATTCCATGAATAGGAGAGTTCAAGATGAATAGTGATCTAACATATTACGGAAAAGACTTAGGAATACCACCAAACACATGTATGTATGTACTTACTAATATATACATCAGTTTTATATGCATGTTTCGGTTTTAAAATTTACATCATATGATAAAAACGTAAATGCATAGTGATGGAAGAAGCAAATTATAACGTGAAACAAAGTATGCTACCATATCGAGATTAATTATCAATATAGATAATAACCATGTAACAAAAACTCAAGTTATATCATACGTCTCATGATCATCTTCAAAGAAAACCATTCGCTTTTCAATATAGCTTATAGTTAGGAAGATGTTTATTTTTTACTACTTTTAATTCACTTGAATACCACTTATCGTAATCAATAACTAAGCATATATATTTTTCATAAGTCAAACATGAACAATCAAAAAAATAAGTAAATAAATTAACAATCAAATTAAATTTTTATGAATAGAAAAATACATATGTGGTATGAATTATCTAGATTTACTTATCACCAACGGTCTAGATCAATTGCATTGATGCACGTTTCTAATTTTGATGTTATAGATTAATAACTAGTCATGTATACATAACAAATGTTACAGAGATCTAGTATAACAACATACAAATACCATCGGAAGGGTTTAATAACGTACCTCACAATATCTAACATTTTATAGAGCGTGCTGATAACGTGTTGTGAACAAGAATTGAAGGAATGAATATTCTTCTTATTGATCAATAATATCAGAGATACAATGGGGTATATAAAAGATAAACAGTTGGGTAAAAACCCTAATAGCTAACTGGTCCGTGGGTCTCTTATGGGATATATGGACATCCACTAATAATTATTCATAACAAGTTTTACATTCCTTCGATTTTTTTCATTGTTGTAAAAGACTTACCAGTAAATATAACACAATCAACTACACAAACCAAAAATTGGATTCAGCTGATCAGAAGCCAAATCGGGATATCACATTAGTTTCTGACTTCAAAATGGATCAAATCGAACCGATGCTATCTCTTATAATCTTTTAACAGCAAGAGAAGTATATTTATATGAAACTGATGCGAGACTCTAGGAGCAAAAGATCAATTGTTAAACACAAAGGGAATTTCATGGTTTATCGATCCAAATTAAACGATTTTTCCTAAACATACAAGAGATCCAGTTAAATGAGGAGAGTTTGATGTTGTTAAGGATCAGTTTCTTAGAAGGCCGTTTTAGTGAGAAACATCATCTCTCATTCCGAAATTTCCATAGATACAAAAGAGTTCTTTGAATAACAACATCAAAGGGGGATTTTAGGGTAACCGATATGTTGACGCTAGGGATATAAACGAACCGGACGAACACGAACGAAGCCTTGTTCATGTTCGTTCGTTTAATTTTAACCAGACAAATAATCGGACACGAACGCTTAAACGAACGAATTTTCTTGTTCATGTTGATTTATTAAGAAAATGAGTTGTTTATGTTCGTTTATGTTCATTCATTAAGACACTAAATGAACGCTAATCGAACATAAACGGTCGAACATAAATGAACATAGACAAAAAATCATAAACTTTATAAAATTATGCACAATATATTGTTTTATAAGTGTTGTTATTGTTTAAACAAACTAATTCTAAAATTATACAATTAAAAGATATGATATACGAACATAAATAAATAAATGAACATAAACAAATGTTAACGAAAGCATAATCGCACGTTCACGAACATAAATGAACGAACGCGACTTTTGTTCATGCTCGTTCATTTAACTAAATGAACGTAAGCTATTGTTCATGTTCGTTCATTTAATAAATAAACAAACATAAATGAACTTTTTACCGAACGGTTCATGAAATGTTTACTTAACGTTCAGTTCGTTTACAACCCTAGTTGACGCTACAGCTAACTTGATGGCATCCGAACGGGAGGAGATTGTGACACTATTGATCTTCCACCAAGCGAGAACCTTGGACCAAGTGTCTTTAGCGATCTATATATGCTCAGTAAAATTAATTTTCCATTGTAAGCATGCAGTTTACTGGTCAATGAGGGCTTTGAGAATATATGTCATGAGTTCATTCTAAACTACTGACTAACTAAAGGTCACTTAAATATGTGCTCTTTGCTAGGGCTTAGAGTCCTCGGGGAAGGGTCAGTTGGCACTAGAACGGGGTGCACGGCTTTAGGGTTAATTAATTCTCGCCGATTGAAACCTTTTGAGAACTTCTATATATTTTTTTGGTAAAGGGGAGTAATCCTGCACCCTGGTAAATATATTAGCCAAAAAACTTTTAAGTACAATGGATATGAGTGAAGTCCCACATCTCAGCCCGTTACATAGGCTAAAAGCTTACATAACAAGATACTTCCTAATTTCTAAAACTAGAAATCAAACCACAACTCAAATGATAACATATGAACAACGAAATAAATTACTTCCTAAGGCCTTGAAGCTTGGTACCATACATGGCATTAAAAGCATCCAAATTACCGGGAAGATCATACACCTGGTTCGCATAATCATCGTAGTCATCATAATCTTGTTCAAACTCTTGCCCCCCACCGAAAAGATTAGCAGACTCATCAAATGGGTTGGCAACCAACTCGTCTTCAGAATCAGACACCACAATTTCTCCCACCTTTGAAAATGGGTTAACCCTCTTAGTAGCAGAGGTCGACGGGATAGGATGACCATCATCATCCACAAGAGTTGCTACACCATCAATAAGTAGCTTTTCAAGCTTACCAATTTTCTCAACAATAGGAGTAGAACCCTTACTAGACTCTTCCTCATTAACTTCCATTGTATTACCTGTCTTATTAGACTCATCCTTATTATCTTCTATTGTACTAGCTGTCTTACTAGACTCCTCCGCATTAACTTCCATGGAACTCCCAGCATCCACATCCTTGTTGTTATCATTAGACGGAGTACCAAAAGCATCCGCATCATCAATATTAAGGGCAGCAAACTGATTAGATGTAGAAATCTTCGTTCCACTCGTACTAGGCACATTAGAAGACCTCTTCTTAGTGCCATCCACCTTCTTAGGTTCAGTTGGAGTCTTCTTGGGTTGATACTGAAATTGCTTACCCACAACTGGTTTAGTAAACCCTCTATTACCCTGAGTTGTAGAACCACCTTGCTTACCTTTCTTTCTATTATTGACAGTCATGAAACCATCATTAACAGACTTAGTAGATTGATCTGGAGGAGTAACGACTTTAGGACAATCACTCAGAGTATGACCAAAGATCTTACAATTATCACACCGAGGTGGTTTCCATTCGTACTCAACCCGAATATTCTCAATAGTCGAACCCGAACCATCAAGTAATGGTATCTCCACAGTGAGGCTGTCCCGAAGCACCTCATCCGACTTCACTTCTATCATGCATCTAGCAAAACTACTACGGCCCCACGATTCCTTGCACATTTGGCTTGTAAAAGCATCTAACCTTTTGGGCGTGCCAATCAGTGTGGCTAGAAGACTGAGGCCATCATCAGAAAACATAGCAAGAGGGACATCATGGAACTTGACCCACACCGGGATGTTAGTCAAATCCTCTTTTAGTAGATTTATGTTCAACGTCCATGGTTTAAGAATAATAGGAACATTTCTAATCAACCAAGGACCATTTTCAAGCACATCATCAACACCTTTCTTCGAAGTCAACTTAAAGAAGAAGAACCCCTTTGCATTCATCATTACCTTTTGCACACCAAACTTTGCCAATCAATTGCGTACATAGTAATCAACAACAGGAAACGCAAGGCGTTGACCAAGGAAGTAACCGTAGAGAGTATTCTCAAACCTCGTGTTCACCTCTTCAACTACTTTCATTGGAACTGAAAGGTCAACATCATCCTTATTTTTGCTACATTCTAACCTCCGAAAATTAGACGCGTTTTTCTAAGGTTCATTAGAAGTAGCACCCGCGTAAGTAACCGACTTCACTCCAGTACCACTAGCAGTATCAACCTTGGGAGCATTAGGACCAGAAGTTGCACTCTTATTCATATCCACATTAGTACCACTAAAATTCGACGGAGGATTATTAGCAACAATTTCACATTGAATTTTATTGATGGCCTCATCAAAATTCCTATGCGCATTAGCTAGCAATTGCTCCACATTAGGCTGTGTAGCGCCATTAGGTTCTAATGGACCAGCAGCCTCGTTAACATCCACATTACCACCTACATCTGTATCAAGAGAAATCGGTTTCTCTTGATTAGAACACTCAACATTATAATACGAATCAGAAACATAAGTATCCTACCACTAGTAGTCCCCACATTCACATCTTCAGAATTACCGCTACCACTAACCTTCCCACTAGGCTTAGATACATCAGTAACACCCTTAGGATTCAAGAACCCCTTATTAATCATCTCCCTTAACCCACTTACAATAGAACCAGAAAAACAACCACTTAACCAAAGATAAAAACCCTAACTACAAAGGTTAGGGTTTCAAGCGAATACACACCAATAACTAACCAGCATCCATAATGAACGATCCAAGAACAAGTAATAACGATTAGTATAGGATCTAAATGTAATGAAAACCGACCTAGGATGAAGTAAGTTAGAAAGAAGAATCAAATCCCAGGAATCGGATCTCAAAAAACGATTTCACAAACCCTAACTAAATCGATTTTTAAAAAATTCACTCAATCTTGTGAAGACCAAGCGTAAATCTAACCAAGAACTAATTAAACAAGAATGTTAATCAATAACAAGGTTAGGTTGCAGCAAAGTAACGCAAGGATTAGGCAAATCCTTAAAAAACGATAAGAAAGTTTTAGGGAAAAAAATCGCCTTAGGGGAGTCGGTTTTAGGGTTTTTTTAAGAACTTCTATATATGCTACGGAGTTAATCAACATTGCATTCTTAAATTGTTTTAGATTGTGTACTAATCATGGAGAGATGGTTTTTAGTCACGTCAGTGAAGTAGGTCGAGAGATCAAGAAGCAATCATGATGGCATATATCTAAAACATTAATTGTCTGGATTCAACACCAATATTTTGGCAACTTTACTTTCTCATCAATTTCTAAATAACATCATGATTTGATCAACACCTAATTATTTTGTCAACTCGTCGAAGGACTACAAAATCAACTACAAATCCAAAGAAGAAAATTAACTCATAATATCATCCATAATCAACCAGTGTATATGTTGTTTCCAGTTAAGTGATTATAATTTAAAAATAAGTTAAATCACTTACCATGTAAACAAATGTGGTGTTTAAACACTTTAAAGCAATAATGCGTAAAGCAGTTGAAACACAATAACTGATGAGACAAAAAATGTTACGTTTTTAGGGGTCAGTTTGAGTCCTAATTCGTATATTATTTGATCGGATTTCACCCAAAGTCGTTTCTTTTCTCATTTTAGGTACTTTTGAGGAGAAAATCACAAAAGAAGCATTTTCGGGCGTTTTCGGAGTGAAAAAGTGCGGAAAACAACAAAATCTCAAAAGACCCTAAAGTGCACAGAAGGTGACGGCGTCACAAGCTTCAACGTGACGACGTCAGGAACAAATGAAGTGAAGAAATTGGAAGTTACTCATGAGTTGGGAGATGGTAGTTTAACTGTTGGGTAAAGGAGGGAGTGGGGAAGAAGCAGTTGACCATTTGACTTGGGAGGTTAATATTAACGGGGTGTGGGATTGGGTTTTATTAGTGGGCTGGAAGGGTTGGGCCTGGGAGGTTTAAGTTGTATTGAGTTGAAATAATACAAAGGGTCCATTTGATTTTGTAGTATGTATATAAGTCCAAGGACCCAAAATGTAAAATCTGAATTCTTCAAGGACCATTACTGCCAATCATCCAAATTATCATCAAGGGCCAATTTTGCCAAGTTATGAATTCTCGAGGTCCACTTTGTCATTTTTCTTCAAATTATAATTCCCGGGGACCATTTTTGCAATTTTTGAAACTTGAGGGACTTTTCTTGCCAAATCATGAAACTTGCAATTCAAAGACCAATCTTGTCATTTGAAGATTGTTGGAGGAATTTTGTTGACTTTCTTTCACAAGGGACCATTCCTGTCATTTCCAAAAGTACAAGGACCAATCCTGCCAAATATAAAACTCCAGGGACTAAACTTGTATACTTTTGAAAGCTTTTCACCCAAAGATCATTTTGATAACTTTTGATTTTTAAGGACATGGTTTGACTTATCTTTCAAAATAAATGCTCAGGGACTACTTTTGTCAAGTTTTGAAAGTTGGGGGACTGAAACTGCCAATTATGCAATCTTTGTTCGATTTTCATCTGTTTTCAATCATTTTGCATCTAAAACATATAAAACACGATCTTTGGGATATTTTCAGTATTTTGATGTATTTCCGAGTGTTTTCACGTGTTTTGGCAGTTAAAATACGATAAAAATGATGAGTATTTACACACTCATCAANCGCCAAATAAGTACCTCAATAAAGATCATAGATGCATAAATCATGAAATCACATAACGGTATAAGCATCAAGTAAACCACGTAGTTCACATACGTACAAGTCAAGTAGCACATAAGAGCATATCATATCAATTAGGTCATGTAGTTCACCAATCATGTAACGTCATACAAGTCAAGTTTCATGTCAAAAGCTAAGGTCAAAGGATATGACCTCAAGAGTCAATAAGTTTCCGTACGAAGGGTCGGTCTCTTATCTAGTTGTCGACTTGATAAGCCTAACCATTCTTCCGTTTACTTATTGATTCCAAAGTTATATCGCCCATGATGGTCGTAGGATACATTTCTCATTAATATTATCATCTAATACTTCCATTGGGCTTGTCGGTCCATTAAATCCAATGATCGTACTATGGTGATCTATTAATGTTAAACCGATCCGAAACTTTCAAACAATGTGGGTGTAATAATTACCCTAAGAATGAATCATTCAAGTTTCACGTACACTTGAATAGTTAATAACTCATTTCATGTAAACATTTGTTTTCAAAAAGTTCTTATGTTTTTATCTGCAGTAGAGAGATGTTCCTCTACTTTGTACCATCCGGGCTCTCACTTGCCCGGAGCCCCATATTCTGTTATTA
>LBNU01032202.1:23293-37004 GCA_014162995.1 Artemisia annua | reverse complement strand
AGAAATATTTCCCTTTTAAAAACCTTATTAAACCCATTGGTTTCACGTATACTCCCTCCGTCCCAAAATAAGCTGTCCAGTTTGATTTTAGAGTCAAACTGTTCAACTTTTACCTTTAATATTTTTCTTGTTGTTACATTAATACTTAATAAAAAATTATACCAAATTAAAAATAAACTTAAACTCAATCCATTCATAATTTTGATTCAAGTATTTATTAACACCGCAAAAATAGATCAAGATCAGAGTTGGAACCAGTTTGACTTCTGAAAAGTCAAACTGGACACTTTATTTTGGGACGGATTGGAGTAGTTACAATGTTTTCGATAATATTAATCTAACTTAAATAGTTAATAGTTATCGTTAACATTATTATCTATCGCTCACTTATTTATTTTTATAATGGAAGTTACATTATGTATGTTGCCATACTATATACCTTGGACTCATATAGATATATAAGTTAGCGTTGTCTCTTTTCTTACTTATAATTATATAAGTCAATGTATATATATATAACTGCGCAATTTATATACATTTGACTTGTATATATGTATTAGTGAGCTTTTTCAAATCAAGTTTACGAGTTATCTCATATTTCAAGTTCACGGTGTCCGAGTCATGAATTCCCGGCCAATACTAGTTAAAGTACAAAGTCTAATGTTACGGCATTGTCGAAGCAACCAAGACTAGGAAGTCAAGGCGACCTCGACGGTGCACCAAAATCTCCCAATGTAAGTATCGCTAATTATCAATCCATATTATCCCGTATCCAATTCACACTTCTCAAACTACAACATGCATAGGGGCCTCTTACGCTCTCGTACTAACCTATCTCCTCATTCTAAAAATTCTCATCCTTATAACTCCGGTAATCACAAACCAAGCACTCCTTACTCAAATTCCACCATTAAAACAAACAAACTTAGTCCAAAATATTAATATATATATATTCACATAACCATATCATATAGCCAACCAAAAATAATTACATCAATTATCAATATAGCATTAACGGAAAAGAAACCACTGACATAATCAATATTATTTCGCCAAAATATTTATATATACGTGACAACTAACATTAAACAACTTTTCATTACCACATAAATCTCATTATCTGACTAGTTTATGCGTTCAAATTTATTTATTCAAATTTCTATTAACCAATTTATACCATAAAGCCATATTAAATATGTCAAACACTTACTTCATCGACTAACAAATATATGCTATAATCGTCACTTGACTATTATTAAACCAATTTTTTAGCGAAAAATCATAATCGATAGCATTCGTCCAAACCTCAATTAAACCATATCAAACACAACCGAAAACGATAATCAAAACGAAGTAAGCTTCGCACAAGACGCACAAGGGACACTCGGTCGGGATGACCTCATGGTCTCGGCTCACCTCCCCATACAAAACTAACCCGACAACCAACAAAAAAAAAATCAATAACTTTAAATCAAAAACCACCTAATCTAAAAATCTCATTTCCTAGCTTCAACCAAACAATCTCTCTAAAATCCTCAACACTCGTTGACATACTCGTCATTATTTTAAAATAGTTTCTTCACGAACTGTGACTATAAATACGTCTCCGTTAAATTTTGAGTAACAAAATATATATTTTACGTATTATTAGGTTTCCTAGTGCCAGAGCCGAAGTAGTGCCTAACTTAACGCCATAGAAATGGTCTAACAACAATTATTCCACACAATTAATCAACGATACGCATCACGTTCCGCATAATCAATCACCAATTCTCGTATTTTCTGAAAAACCGTTTCAATAATATTAACGATTCATTTTATTTATAAAACGGCGTTTTAAATCCGGTTTCAAATTTTACCAGTTGTCACATATTAAATGCATAACATACAATGTTTTTAATGCATGTTTAAGTATATATACGTAAAAATATTTTTAAAAAACTAGAAGATAACAATTTCAATTTCAATGCATATATACAAGTAAATGCCAAAAGATAATCTATAATACTATAAGATTCAGTCCCTAAATTTAATGTGGAGTTATGATGATAGAGTTTTTAGAGTTAGAAACAAGTTGGAGTCATTTAGTAGTACAAGATAGCTAATGCTCAGAATTCAATGCAGCCTCATAATAACTATACAATCATGAAAGGAGATAAAGTGCAAGGGTTGCCCGAATTGATCACATGGCATTTAGTATAGAATTAAAAGTCGGTTAGATGAAGTGCAAGGGTTGCGAAAGATTGCAAGAATAATTAATGATTTAACCTAATTCATGCCTATATAAACCAGCCAAAATCACATTTAGTATGTACATTTGAAGATGATTCACACATCTTTTAGATCTTTGATTGTTGGTAGCGGTATGTAAATTCTCTTTTGCAACATTTTAGAGATGATTCACACATCTTTTAGATCTTTGTAATTAACTTGGTCTTTTTTTTTTCTTAATTTAGTTATTATACGCAGGTACTATGAAAATCACACAAGATCATCTAACCGACTTTTAAATGGAACCAAAGATTGGGATACCAACTATTTTCTTTGTTTCTTACATATTTAGGTGATTGTTATAGATAAGCATATATATAGATATATGTATTATGTTAATGCATTTTCATATACAAGTAATTTATGTGCATTTTCTATTGATGTAGCTCACATGTACGAATTGATTCAAGAAAATATGCACGAGCATGTATGTAAAGCAACATTTAAATGGTTAAATGATACTTTTTAGCGTGATTAGTTTATGTAAGTAGTTGCTTTCGAATGCTCTTTGAGAAATATTAGAATGAATTTATCATGTGCAATTGAATTATTATTGAAAAGAAGAAGGTCCGTGCATCACAAAGTGTTTTCTTTTTCTATATGTAGAATCATTAGTGAGAAACCAATATTTACGCCCATTAAATGAGTTTGCCATAATAGCAAAATACGACATATTAAAAATATCACATTGAGTAATGAATAGAAAGGAAAAAATACATAATTTTGACTTAAAGCCGTTTGTAAATTATAATATCAAATAAAAAAGTTGAGTTTTAAACATAAGCAAAAGTTCAAACTTTTATCGAAAAACAAAACCGGTGCATTTAATGTGAAGTATATACAACATCGAGATGGAAGTGCAAGGCTTGCCGGAATTTATCACATGATATTTAGTAATTAGTATAGAATTAAAAGTCGGTTATGGATTGAGATGAAGTTGAAAAGGTTGCAAGAATAATTGATGATTTAACCTAATGCAATATATATAGATATATGTATTATGTTAATGCATTTTCATATACAAGTAATTTATGTGTGTTTTCTATTGATGTAGCTCACATGTGCGAATTGATTCAAGAAAATGTGCACGAGCATGTATGTAAAGCAACATTTAAATGGTTAAATGATACTTTTTAGCGTGATTAGTTTATGTAAGCATGCAACTTGAATAATGAATATAAAAGAAAAAGTACATAATTTTTGCTCGAACCCATTTGTAAATTAAAAAAAATTAAGTTTAAGACATAATAGTGGAGTCCAAAGGTTTTAGAAATTATTAATAGTGTGTTAATTAATATTCATTTGGTTAGCTATTTAGAATTGAGTTTATTGATAAAATTTATTAATATTAGTTAGACTTCAATGTTAATTTTCAATGAAATTAGTTGTACAATAAAATGAGATAAAGCTAAAAAGGTTTGTAACGATTTTTATACAGTTTATGTGACATTATTATATATACATTATTACACAAACTTTAACTTACAAACTTAATAAAGAAAATATTTATGACCAATTAGATAGACCCAGTGTGCTCATATTACCATGCAAAACCATCTAATGGACAAGTATTGTAGGGCTAAGTAATAAACCAAAAGAAACAAAGCCATTTTTTATCATGCAAATAAGTAATAGACCAAAACAAACAAAGCCATCACAACTTAATAACCGAAAGCCCATTTATAAAATACAACACCACAAAACCAAAACAACATCAAACAATTTTAAATTTTTATACAAGAAAGTCAAAATGTTTCATACAACATACTAAACAATAATTAAGCATACACTCGCCAATACAGAGAAAGAATACACGATTAACAATTAGATGCTCAGCCCGTGCGTAGCACGGGTTCTGATTGCCTCGTAAAATGTAAATTTAAAGTTGATTAAAACTAATTAAATCATTCAAATTATTATTGTAACCCATAACTATTAAAAGAATATTAATTACTTTTATAACTTAATCATTCAAAATTATTATCTCAAACCGATAGCTATTAATAAAGAATATTACGGAGTAATTACTTCTATAACTTAGGTAAGATGTAAATGTACATTACAATGTTGGTTATGCTTTCTTAAGTATAAGAATGATATATTAAGATGGTCAAGATATTTTGAGATGTATAAATCAGTTCAAACTCCAAATCCTAATTAGATTTATCAAGTCATCGAACTCAAGTTAATAATACCAGTATCTTTCATGTTCTTTATACTAATTCCAGGTTGATTTAGCTCTGTAAAGAAATGTACAGTGAGAAGAATGACTAATTTCTACCAGTTTTAACACAACAGAATTACACAAGGACAAGCAATATTAACAATGGATTCATAATATCATTGTCAATCATAGAGGCAGAGACCAGTTACAAAACAGTTAAAAGAGTCAATCTTGCACTCCACTCAAATTATCAGCTCATAGTTCATCGCCGGTCGGCCTCGTGGAGTACGAGATTACTTGGGGTGAAGAGTAAGAAAATATTTTGGTTCAGAGTGTGACTCTGTTGACAATATATATGTAAATAAGTCTCTAATGGGATATAATCTTAAACGAAAACTAGACAACAAATTTATCAATCAAACCATGCTAAAACATAAACTGATCCCAAATTAGATATTATATCAATCAGTAAAGACTAGACAGATTAAAGAGCTAGACCAAGATTGGAGCTCCAAGGATGAGAAAAAATGGCTATGTTCAATTCAGTTTCTGGTTATGAACTTTATTAGTAAACAGGGTCTTGTTGCTCATCAAACTGGAACCAAAACCAAACTAGACGTTTTACAAACTGATACAAATCCAACCCATGTAGTCCGAAATGGTAAAGCAGCTCCCACGCTTAAATCTCCTTCCACATCATTAGCATACCAAACCTACTTGCACCACTAGCAATCTGCAAACAAACAAACAAATAAATAAATACATATATATGAATAAAAAATAGTAGCACAAATCGTTTTGTGAGTGTGAGTGTGCGTGTGCGTGTGTGTGTGTGTCTATTTTTGCAAGTCGGGGATTGAAAACTCATTGGCTCATTGCTAAAGGTTAGGTTGTGTCAGAATTGATCACTTTTTAATGTGGGTTATCATTCTCAAGCAAGTTACACATAATATCTGCACAGATCAATCCATCGTAAAGTAATATACCCAAACCAACTTGTCCATAAAAAAGATAGCGTTTTAAGCCATAACCCAACCCTCCTATTTTGCTAATTCAATGCTGTGACTTGTGAGTTGTGACATAGTGTCAGATACCATGCTGCTAAAACTAACAAGGGTTTATAAACAATTTTGACTAAGATAAATGGCTAAAACAAACCTTGAACCCCTGCTTTGAGTAGCAATCCACAGCAGCCTTATTAGCTTCCCTCACATGCAGAAATGCTTTCGTCATTCCTACTTACACTAGAAAGTTAACAGCTTGTTTTAACAAAAATAGTATTTAAAACTATGTTGCATATCTAACCTTTCCATGCAGCAACATCAACTGCCAAACCCATAAGGTTTGATGCAATTCCTATCCGACGAGTAGTTTTTGATGCGACGACGTTATTGATGTAACAGTCAAGAGGTTGTTCACTTAACAAAAGCTCTGGTTGACTCTTGACCGGCTTCCATGAATGAAAAAAAATATATATGGAAAAGAAGGTTTTGTCTTATGTTAGCTATAATCAGTATTTCGCTATTTGACTAATGAAAATGCAATTTATCATGAGAGAGCTGAATTACCCATATACATGTATCTTGCCAGTAGACTTCAAGCTTTAGATCCAAAGCACCAAAGATTTGGTCAATCTGGTCCTTGTCCTTTTTAGCCTAAAACATCAAAATAGCGAAAAAGAAGAAACTCAATCAATACAAAAAGTGACAAGTTTCTGATCAGTATATTACATCAATAGTCAAAGATTTGCTACCAACACAGTATAAACAAACTGTGAAAAGTTTCTGATTGATTTTACATGATTAATAGACAAATGGTCATAGATTTGTTAACAGCAGATTAACTTTGAACCTCATGTGGCATGCAGGTGATAAAACTTATAGCACGCAGCTTATTGTCTACCTTCAGGAACTATTTACAAACTGTAAGTAGAAATTTGCAAGCCCTAAATCAAGGGAGCCATTCACTATGTATGCTACCATGTCTTCTTACCAGGATGAGACAAGTTACTCTCATCCCAAAAATCATGATACAAAAGAGAAACGAAACAAGCAGCAGCTAGTAAGACTTACAGCAATGAGACAATAAAAGTTATCTCCCGAACAATCAGATTGCAGATTTTGAGTGTCCTGAAAAAGAAGACAAAATAAGATATGGTTATAAATTGCAAAATTATTAATAAAGAAGCTGTTGATTGCAGGTTGGGATTTTGAATGAAACTAATACATAAATTTGTTGATGCCAAAGTGGAGTGTTACACTAAAACACTGCAGTCATGGACTCATGGGTGATAGTGGTTTGTGTAAAGAAATCGCTCAAAACTTCCGTAAAAACCGGCAACAATAAACAAACAAAAGCACTTCATCCACCCTATCAACATGACACGGGACAGCATACAGGATGATGTCCACACAACACATAACAAACACATATAGCAAGAAAAGCACAGCACTAAAAGAGTAATGTTCTGACAGAAGGAAAACCAGAACAACACAACTACAGCCAAGAAAAATACTGCACAACAACAACAACATACCCAATCCCGCAAGAGCGAGGTATGGGGGAGGTAGAAGTGTAGACAGATCCTACCCCTACCCCAGGCAAAACCTGGGAGTAGAGAGACAAGAAAAATACTGCACAGGAGCCATAAAAAGATGTTACAATAAAGTTGGTTGCTCAATTCTAATTAATCAAATAAAGTATTCTGGATAAAATGGGATTAAGACGCAGCATAAATAGAGTTATGATCTGACACACACACACAAGCAAAACCAAAAAAACACAACTACAGCAAAAAAAAAAAAAAAAAAAGAAAAAAAAAAGAAAAGCTACCACAGCACGAGCCAAAAAAAGTTAAAATGCAGTTGGTTGCACAATTCTAATTTATCTACATGGAGTCATAAGTTTAATAAGCTGAGCTCATAAAGATGTTCTATAGTGGATCACAGCAAATAAAATATAGGTAAATGATAATTTAATGGCAAACAAATAATTAGCTCATAAAGTTTGAAAAAATATTGGAGTCATAAACTTATAAGTTATAAGCTGAGCTCATATAGTACATATTGCAAGGCACATAAAAATAAGTAAGCAAGTCTCACAAGAAAATGCAAATTTATTGAGGGTCCTCTTTCGCTTTGGATGCAAGCAGGAAGACCGATCACCATCTAAAGCCCTCAATAACAAAAATAAAGATTTCCTAAAGTTTACCATTTCATTCCCTTATATCATCTTACAAAGCCACAAAAAAAATACAGTCAAAATGCAGCCAGCAAACAACCGATACTGAGACCCCTTTGCCAAGAGAATAAATACATTCATTTCTAAACAAAAAGTTATGCAAGGTTCTGATAAAAATAAATGAGAATGTGTAAATAGAAGACCCAAAACTAAAACAAGAATATGAAGATAGTCAAAATAATATGAATGCAACTTAACCTTTATTCTTACCAAATCAATGGCGGTCTCCACATTATCCAGGTGTCCATAGAGGGAATCTGCACGTAGCATGGAAACTTTCTGCAAGTTTTTCATAGTAAATGATATAGTCAAAGAAAAGTAGATGAACATTTTTCTTCACTAAGATACCAAAGTGGATGATTGACTCATTCCATAATACAAATAATCGCAAAAACACTAATTCACCATGATGTTCCACAATCAATTTGGTTGAACCCCGTGAAATCATTTCGGGAAAATTCATTGAGATCCTTTTTATAAAGCAAACAACTACAATTTTGTAAGAACCATGTCACTTATGCTTCTATTGTAACAAGAGATTTTACGTAGCAATGAGTAATAGAAGAAAAATCAAACCAGGAAATCTTCATCAGTAACTGCTGGACGAGCCTCGTAATCCCCAAACAGACGGCTGATACCATCGTCAAAAGTACACGTAATTTTTCCTACAAGTAGGGAAAAGAAGTCTTGTTTACTGTTGAAGCTTTAAAATATAAAGAAACAAATCATAATTTACTGGTGTAGCTTAAAAGCTTGACGCGTAGTAGCCTAAAAGCTTGACATGTTGTACATCAATTCAACGAATTCAAAAGAGAAGTATTAATCTAGAGCGCAACTATTCTGACTTATCTCTTCTACACACTATTATACATTTTTACCCTTGATTACATTCCACCCACCCGAAACTCCTTACATGTATGCATTCTTCTTGTAGCACACAAGTATTCATAATTGCTCCTTCTCAGTTCTCACACATCCGGCCATCCCCATATTACCCAACACAAACTTTTATCCTATCTCTCTCCAGTTCTCAGGCTACACGTTTTTCATTGCTCAAGTTTTATTTTCTTTTTGCCTTTTGGACCTGTTCTGAGTTCAACCGGAATATATTTATGCTCATTCTGACCCAATTTGACCCAAAAATAAAGCAAAAAAATTTAACCAGACTGTCCTATTTACAGTAGTTTGGGCCAAAATTACAAGGTATAAACAGCACCTACAGATTATGCATGTTCTTGACACAGTTTCCTGTATGTAAATACTAGAACCTTCAAATAAAAGACACAAATAACTATTCCACCAATGCTACCCCTGTTCCATCTGCCCTCATGACCATCAAGTGGCATACCTTTCTTTTTCTTAATCTAATGGGTTGACATGTTTTTATGAAATTTTGATCTAAGGAAACATAAACATGACTATCAAAATTACAATACATGAGTCACAAAGCAATGTGTATAAATCTCAAAAGAGCTTGGTAGAAACTCTTTCTTCAACTAATTAAGCTAAAAGATACAGGAGACTGTTTTTAAATTTTTGATCAACACACTGATAATATCATAACCACGCAAGGGTATTTCATACTCTTACGTCTATAAACTCATTTTGTCCTATATATGCATGTTATATAAAACGTTGATTCAGCTATTACCTAAGCTAAAGAGGCAATCGACTTGATTATACGTAGTAGAGACCAGCTTAAGAAAATAGTAGGCTCTTAATTCATGTTGTTACCCTTGTTATAACATTGTTCTAGAAACAACTGATCTATCTAACCTCTTCCAAACAAATAACGTGCAATCATGTTAAGGAAAACTTTAATGAGCTTCCGTTTTACCTGAAAAGCATCTTGATGAACTTTTAAATGCAAGGTTGTTGGACTTCACAGCATACTTTGATCCATAATTTAATCCTGAGTGTAGTTTGGTACCAGCGTTGAGATAACACGGCAGTGATAAGCACCCAGGCATCTTTTAGTTCCAACCTAATTTAATCATTCTTAGAAGTTAAGTTCCTTATTGCTGCTATAAGAAAGGCACAACTGATTGTGGTACGCAAAAACCAAATGCTCATGCTGAATAGACAAAGGTAAAACACGGCAACACATTTACATATTCATCCCTGCAACTGATTAAGGTAGTAATGGAACTAAACTACTGTATTTTGCGAAGAAAAAGCAGGACATGCGACTATTATGATCAACAAATGCTGCAGATAGATTTGGGAGAACTGATATATAAACATTAGTACTCTTACAGGCTTTACCAAAATAGTGTTTCCACAGTTTAGAGGATAAGAGTTAAAAGCAGTTTTACAATTTGACAAAGTGAATTCACATACTATCGGATCAGTATGTTAGGGACATAACAAGCGTTTTAGTGAAGCAATTGAAAACCAAATGGCTGAACTAATGAAACTAAACCATACAACATCCATAAAATAACACCATGACGAGTTTGACGATATTATAAACAAATTGCATTTATCACCTAAGTTGTCGCAACCTAACCAAAACTATAACAGAGCCGCAAACAAATTGCGTTACGTCTGTCGTCACTGGTCTCGGTGATTTTCGGACCATAAATGTGGCAGAGCATAATTTCATCAAATAATTGAACAATCTCAACAACACGATCACTAAACCCTAATTATTAGCTCCAAATAAACCGATAATTTGAATGAATAGATCAGATTCTAAACATAGCATAACAATCAGGTTCGTAATTCACAGATTGATCATCAATAAAAGTACAGAATCATAAAACCCCAAATTTTGACCTTCAAATAAAGACCGAATAAAACACACGGTAACGTAACACTGATCGGATCACATAATAATCATAAATAAATAACTGATCATCGAAAAAAATGGAACAACGAAAATTTTACGCAACCGAAAACCGTAACTCACCTTCAACCAGAGAGTGAAGAAACTTGTGTGTGAAAAATGAGGGACAGAAATGAAATTAATTTGTTAAATAAGTTAATTACTTACATATTTTCCACAATTTTGAGCTCGCAAAACTGGTGCTCCGACTTTTGACAAGTTTCCATCTTAGTCCTTCCTGATTCCAGCTTCCTGTCTGCGAGTTGATATTCAAAATTAGCAAATTTACATTGTTGAGGGGCTGTTTGGTAATTAATACTCGGGGGCGAAAGGAAAATTAACATTCTATTTGTTTAACAAAAATGTTGGGTTGTTAATTTGCCTGTATTGAACACGTTTTAATTTTGTTATTTTACGAGCACGTAAGGTGTTGGATGAAATGCCACAATGAAATATTTTGTTATGGTTTAAGGTGACTTGTACTTTTTTTTTCCCTTCATATAGTTGTGATGAGTTGGAAACTATATTATGCTACTATATTTGTATTGTTTTGGATAACTTTTTTTGTCCACCAAAACTTGCGACACCCTGGGCAAATCATACATCGGTTGTGGCCTAAAGAGATGTTGGGTTCATAAAATAACATTCGCCTTACAATGACACACTGCTTTCTGTGGTCAAATATGCCCACAGCTCTAAAAAATTTGTAGTTAAGCGTGCTCATGTGAAAGTAGTACCGGTTTGGGTGACCTACTGGGAAGTCTTCACATGAGGTCCACAAAAGCAAAGCCGTAGTATTGTGGTCTAGGGGGATGTTACAAAACTATTGTTTTTTTCGCAACTATTATCAAAATTGTAAAAAAGAACAAAAATTTGTCCATTAAATTGACAATATGTGCCTATGAGCTACTAGAAACTCCTATGAGAAAACAAGCAAGAACTACACTACATGCTGACCATCGATAGTATTTAGAAATACAATTGTATAAACTTGTATGCATTTTTACTTACATAAGCCTCTATTTTATTACATGCCTTTTTTTCATAAAGTGTTGATGAATTGGACACTATATTATGCTAAGTTATTTGTATTTTTTGGGTAACTTTTTTTTGTCCACTAAAACTTGTGACACACTAGGCAAATCCTACATTGGTTGTAGCATGGAGAGATGTTTGGTTCATAAGATAGCATTCACCATACAATGACACAACACGTTTTTCTGCTAGTTAAGCGTGCTCATGTGAAAATAGTACTAGTTCGGGTAACCTGCTGGGAAGTATTCGCTATTCACATGACTATTGTGGACAATATTGTTGTAAAAGTAGGCCAGTTGTTACAAGACTATTGTTTTGTCGCAACTAATATCGAAACTGTACACACAAGAAACACAAATTTGTCCATTAGAGTGACAATATATGTTCCTGACCTCTATTAAAAACTCCTACAAGAAAACAAACAAAAACATAACTACATGTTGGGTTGTTTGCCATTGATAGTATTTAGATTATAATATTGTATAAACTTGTATTCATTTTACTTATATGTGTTTTTACTTAGATATGCGTCTATTTTATTATATGCTTCTAGTCTAATCGATCTCACCCGAAAAAAGATACACATACATAACCTTTGCTCACATATACACCTATAAACACTCTTCCTAAAGGTCTTCCCAGAAGCATTCCCTTTACCCTCGGTAGGGGTGTGACTGTCTACATCTCACCTNTCTCCTCTCTGGCAGAATTGGTATTGTTGTTGCAATTGTATTTAAAAACTTTTGGTCATATTTAAGGTAAACACGGATTTAAACTAGAGCAAATATGAGTAATCACATACAACAAAATGATACTTTCGGTCAACCTCAATTTTAGAAATGTAGTGTCCAGGGATAATCAAGAAAAAGGTACCGGTCACCTAACATAGATATCAACCATTAGAATTATAATTAGGATCGGTTTATACATACAAAATCATATATTCACTCAAATACATGTAACAGGAGTTAACCTTAAGCGTAAGAGATGTTCAATTCACAACCATTATCTTCACACATAAAGTATTTCAGTTTTCTATTTGTGTAGAACATAATTCACGTATAAACTACATAGATGGGCACCTAGCAAGGTATCATCTTAATGTATATATATATATATATATATTTTTTTTGGTCTAATGTGTTCAACATATAACTAAACTTTATGCATATTTTCAACTCTAAAACATTGATTCAGGTTATGCTTTTGCACAACGCAACAAGTCCCAATCCCACCGAAGTAGGATTCAATGATAATGTCAATTCGAAGTTGTATATCAATGGAGTCCATTTCATAGATTTAATTTTATGTGGCAATTATTAACCATATCCTATTCTATCAATTCAAATTCTTAATTCCATTCATTCATAAAAAAATTTCATTTACACTAGTACCTAGGATAAAAACCCAACCCAAGAGGATAACAACAAATGAACTTACCAGGACGAAAACACCATCCTAGCGTGTGGTATAGCATCAGTTTATAAACATCGAACCAGACTGGAACCAATCTCGATACGAAAGAAGAAAACGTGGTCATGGTTGATGCCGATGGATTTCGTCTAGGGTTAGATTAGGTCTCGTGTTTGGGGGAGAAGGGGATGTTGAAAGTCAAACACTTCCCGACCGACAGGCCAAAGTAAGTACAAAACAAGTTAAACTGTCAAGTACAAATAAAAAATGGGCTCATAGAAGAGGAGGCTAAGGCTAGTAGGCAAGGTGACTACATCTTCATCATACACATCAGCGCCACGTCAGTTTTCTCTCTCCTCTCACTTCCCTTCACCACTCTTCACTTTTTGGAGGGCAAGGGAAACCATCATCACATTTAACTTCACTTTTAATTAAATACCCACTTTATAAAAATATACCCCACTAAATACCACCCACACACTCACACACAAAATAATTACAATAAAAAGGTACACATGGGGCCCAATTATTTTGCTTTTCCATTTGGTGAAGTGTTCACCGAATAATGTTTTGGGAATTGTGTTTTTGGTGATGCAAATGTTAGTGGGCAAGGGGAGAGAAGTGTGAAGTGGGGCCGGATGGTGATCTCATCACCTCCTTGCACACTAGCCCAATGATACTATGACTTTTTTTTTTTTTTTTTTTTTTTTTTTTTTTTTTTTTTTTTTTTTTTTTTTTTTTTTTTTTTTTTTTTTTTTTTT
>LBNU01032202.1:0-21555 GCA_014162995.1 Artemisia annua | reverse complement strand
AAACTAATTGGTCCAGGAGTCAAAAGGTTAGATGCGGGTCCTGAACTGGAGTATTCAGGAGCCGTGTGCTTGGACAACTCATCAAACGTGACATGGATAGTTTCCATGATTTGTCAGGTTCTTTTGTTGTAGATTCGATAACCCTTCTTGTTTGGTGCGTAGCCAACAAAAATTCCAATATCAGCTTTTGCCTTGAGCTTTCCCAAGTCTTCACTATCGTTGGTTGGGTAACATAATGCACCAAAAACTCGAAGGAAGGAGAGATCGGGTTTTCTCTCATGCACCAGCTCATAGGGGGTTTTGCTGTGAAGAGGATGGATCAGTGATCGATTCTGAGTGTAACAAGCAGTTGCAATTGCCTCTCCCCAGAGGAACATAGGAGCTTTGGAGAAAATCAGCATAGTTCGTGCGGCCTCTACAAGGGTACGGTTTCGTCTTTCAACGACTCCGTTCTGCTGAGGCGTTCGAGGTATACTCCTTTGATGACTAATTCCAAGATCTTCATAAAACTGAGTAAGTTGCTGATTGACAAACTCAGTTCCGTTATCTGTGCGGACGAATCTGACAGTTTTATTGAGTCCAACTTGTAGCTGCTTGATTAGTTTGATGATGATTTAAGGTGTCTCTTCCTTGGATCTGAGGAACTTAACCCATGTAAACCGAGAGTAGTCATCAACGATCACTAACACATATCTCTTTCCAAAAATGTTTTGCACTCTCATTGGACAACACATATCCATGTGAAGGGTATGAAGAACTTCCATAATGGTGTTGATAGTTTTGGGTTTGTGAGATTGCTTCTTGCTTTTACCAAGCTGACAAGTGGAACAGAGATGATCTTTTTTATACTTCAGTCTGGGCATTCCTCGAACAAGATCTTTACGAGTGAGCTCATTGATGGTACCGAAGTTCAAGTGATTCAAACGACGATGCCACAACCATGACTTGTTCTTGGAAGCCTTAGATAGTAAACAAATTGGTGATGACCGCATCATATCTTCAATGGATATAGTGTAGAGGTTTGAGCCACGTCTGCCTTTCAGAAGATCCACACCATCCAATCTTCTAACATAACAAGTGTGTTTTCTGAAGGTTACCTCAAGATTTGAGTCACAAAATTGACTAACGGAGAATAAATTGTGCCCAAGCCCTTCTACATAATATACCCGAGAAATCACGTTGTCGCCAACCACATAATCTCCATAACCCATTATTGCACCAAAATGATCATTCCCGAATCTAACAGTCCCGATAAACTTTTTCACGAAGTTTCTAAGCCGCGAGTGATCCCCAGTCATATGTTTTGAGCAGCCTGAGTCCAAATACCACAAGACGATTTGTACGACCTGCATTTGAAAACAGACAGATATGGATAACTGAAAAACGTGGATCCCCAACCATAAGTGGGATCCGATTGGTTTGCACAAGCATCATTTATTGCAACAGAAGAGGAAGGTTCAATGGTATCCTTAGTCAAGTTATGACATGATGGGGCACTAGACTTATGGTTATCGCATTATATTCCTATGGGAAAAGTTCTGCCAGTTTCCTTCCAAACCTTAATATTGCAAAACCTAGGATTAGGCAGTTTGGTCAAGGGGCATTTACTTCCTATTGAAAACTTTCTTCCAGTGGGTCTCCAATGATAGCCAACAGTAGAAAACTTCCTTCCTGTTGCTTTCCAAACACGTTTTTCACATTTATGATACACAGTATGACAAACGGGGTAATTTAGAAGCATTCAAACATGTCTTAACACACTCATCATGATTACCATAAATGAAATAGTTATTACAGATCTCACAAGTGGCCTTAGAATTCGAATTAATTACAGTACGCCTAGAGCTAATACTTTCAAGGTGTAACCGTGTTTGGGCTTGAGCCTCTGTGGGCCTGAGCCGTCCACTTGTTGTGGGTTTTAGTAAAGCTTCGCATTCGTGGGCCGCATGGGCTACGAATATTATTATAACGGCCCACTCGTAGTGGGCTTGCGTATTGGATGGGTTCGTGACCCGAATCCATACCATACGTCATCAATAAGCACATTAGGTGGAAGGATTGGTGTATTTTCCCGCTGTATATGTTGTAATTGTGGGTTGTTTGGGCGGTCCTCAGTTTGAGGACTTTGCCTTTTTTTGAATGAAAGTCATGCTTCAAAAAAAAATCACCATGGAAATGTAGTGCGTAGAATGAAAACGTTTTCTACTTTCCTCTGTCAAACTCATGTCTAATATTCTAGGTTGTATCATCTTTTTCTAGCTCAAAACTCTCATGCATTTTTTTTAACGTTAAATACATTTCTCATAAATCAGGGCCGGCTTTAAGGGAGTGCAATAGGTGTAATTGCACAGAGCCACCGCTTAACGAGAGCCACAAAATTCCATACACTTTATTATATGTATATACATACACAACATGAAGCTTGAGTTTAATTAGTTCATGCACTAGTGATACATGTGTATTTTGTATGTGTGTTTAAGGGCCTATTTGTCATGATGGCACGGGATTCCCCTTTATCTCGATTCCAGGTAGGACACCGGGCTCTACTCTTTCCTCGTCCTGGTCCGCGTCTGTCAATAGCCGGGTTTCCTTTCCTCGCGCTTGCTTGGCGGCGGCCACTGTCTTCCGAGTCCCAGTTGGGGGTGCGTGTCCTCTTCTTCCCTGCGATTTGTCGGCATCCGTGCCTCGCAGTTGTCTACAGAGGGTTACACCCTGGGAGGGCGTGTGCTCTCCCGACTTTCTCTCGGCTGGCGCCACCGCCTCATCATGCCGCTGCACGGCCCGCCGCCTAAGTGCTCGCTCCCGAAGGGTTCCTGTCCATCCTGCGGTGCCCTTCGTCCACCCTGGTCCTCCCCCAAGTCCTCCGTTGAATACTGGGTTCCTCGCGGGCACGTGGCCTCCCTGGCTGCGAGTCACACGTTTCCGCTCTTCTGATCAAAACTAAGCCCGAGCCTGGATGTCTCGGATTCCGACTTCGCTTGCTGTCCTCGATCGCCCACGCGTGATGGCGCGCTAGCGGACTCAACATTCTACCGTCACGCACTCTCCTGGCTGCGTACCGTTCAGGTCTCGGAGTCTTCCAGCGTGCGGACTGCGCGTTCACGCCCCCGCACATCGTAGGTTCTGGGGCGCGTCGTTCGGTGCGGGGGTGGCTCGGGATGGCGCTCAGCCTTCTCCCCGGCACTGTCTATACAGCGGGAGCTCAGTGAACGCATCCATGGTTGTTTCCCTCCGTGGGGTTAGTTGGGCCCCGCGATCCCGGTCCGACACCTCTGCGGCACGCGTGGTACGGGTTTTCGTGGGGTCTTCTTCTCGGTCAGTAGTTGCCTCCACGTGCCGCTTCACCCGGCCCCGGCGCCGCGAGGTTCGCGTCGTTCAGAGGTCGCCAGTTGACTCATCTTGTCGCTCTCTCGTCTTCTTTGGACCAAGCCCTTAGTGTTGACGCGCGTCCCCGACCGGATGGCGCCCCTTGTCTGGTGACAAACACGCGCGCGTTGGCACGACTTGGCTTGAGTACCAAATTCGGCTGTTTAGTGCTTTGGAACCTGCGCTAAAAAAAGCAAGGAAACCGCCGTTGACGCCCTTCATCGAGGACGTTGTCTCCCCCGATTAGTCCTGCCCGGGCGTGACGTCCAGCAACTCGACGCTCCTTACGCGGTAAAGGGTTTGTGAATTACAGGGTTGTGTATCGTACTGCTGACCGGAGCGACCCCTACAGGGACCTCTATTGCTCCTACCACCGAAACCTGATGGTTGTCGTGTTCCCCAATCCTTGGTTTACTCCGAGTATCCTATCAAGACGAACTGCACGAGAATATCGCCATCATCAAGGTGTACCCCGTGTTAGTGGGCTTGAGCCTCTGTGGGCCGAGCCCGTCCACTTGCTGTGGGCTTTTAGTAAAGCTTCGCAGTGTCGCCGGGCGCACTGGGGTTGCACGAGTATCCCTATGTGAACACCCCGCCCACTCGTAGTGGGCTTGCGTATTGGTGGGTTCAGTGACCCGAATCCATACCAGATGACGTCATCAATAGCAGCATTAGGTGGAAGGATGGTGTATTTATCCCGCTGTATATTTGTAAATAGTGGGTTGTTTGGGCGGTCCTCCTTGAGGACTTTGCCTTTTTTTTGAATGAAAGTCCTGCTTCAAAAAAAAATCACCATGGACATGTATGCGTAGATGAAACGTTTCCTCTACTTTCCTCCTGTCAAACTCATGCTAATATTTAGGTTGTATCATCTTTTTCTAGCTCAAAACTCTCATTTGCATTTTTTTTTACGTTAAATACATTTCTCATGGAAATCACCGGCTTAGGGATTGCAATAGGTTGTAATTGCACAGAGCCACCGCTTAACGAGAGCCACAAATTCCATACACTTTATTAATGTATATACCATACACCAACATGGAAGCTTGAGTTTAATTAGTTTCATGCACTAGTATACGTGTGTATTTTTGTATGTGTGTTTAAGGGCCTATTTGTCATGATGGCACGACCATCGAAATCTATGAGACGACAATATATACAACAAATCTATTTCAAATGTTTTAAGCAATTTTTGAATCCATAACTGTTTAATTAAAAAGTGTGTCACATAACATCAAGATACCACTATGACATAACTCACAAGTTATATGGTTTCTAACATCAAGATACCACTATGACATAACTCACAAGTTATATGGTTTCTGGCTTTATTTTGTTCTATTAATTAACACTTGTTAACTTTATATATTTGGGACAAGAATGGTAGCAATCTTCATTTTAAAAACGTTAGCATTGTGTATGGTTTTAAGAGCATTGGGATCCCTCACGTTGTTGCTTCAAAACCCCAACCCCATGGTGCCACAGGCACACTGAAGCTGACGCTTTCGTGCCTTGCGCTGTCCCCACCAACCTAGCCATCCTTTTTTTTTTTTTTTTTTTTTTTTTTTTTTTTGTTTTTAGTGGGTTAAGTGTGTGACAAATGGTGTTCATAACACCAGAAATAAAAGGAAATTGTGTTTTGTTTAGTGTGATAGATTCTGGTGTTATGAGAAAAATTGTTAAGGTGACAATATTTTTCTTACGACATCACATGACGGCAGGAGAAGTTACCTAATGCTCAAATTTTGCATTAATTCATTTGTTTTAATGGTCACAAATTTAATATATGACCTTGCAATATTTGAAGCAATCGTTTAATCCAAGTGCAATTACACGGCTTCACATTTAACGTTTTAAATAACTTTAGGGGTCACCCACTATTTTGACATTTGATCACTACATTTGATCACTTATTTCAGTAACTTGTTTGTGTTGGTTATTTAAGGTTTAGGGTTTTCCAGATCAGGGTAAAGATAATCAATTGGTTTAGGGTTTCCTAGATCAGGGTAAAGATAATCAATTAGGTACCGGATATTCACTTGAAATCATGGTATCACTTTCCAATAGAAACTATTCGACCCTATGCCTGGGTTACATGAATATCTCTATGAGATAAGACCAAGTGATGTTCTTGCTTTAGGCACAAATCAAGAACAGAATCGTATTCAAGTGTTTAGGGTTTGTGTGTTGTATATATGCAGATGTGTTATGACCTCTATTTATAATAGAGTTTACTCAAACCCTATCCCATGGAATTATGTATAATTAACGGCCCATTAATTATATCATAATACTTTCCATAATAGTAGGATTCAGTGGTTAAAACGAGCAGCAGAATAAACTTATGCCAACAGCAGAATCATAACACTAGCAGCAGAACTGTTAGTATTAACAATAGCAGCAGGAAGCTAACACTAGCAGCAGGAACCACTAGCAGTAGAATCCAACACTAGCAGCAGAATTCTGCATAACCACTATTAGAGTCAGGGTGTTCAGGGACCTAAAGGGTGTACACTTCGTACCTCCAAATCCATTATCAGGTGTAAACTCATCCCTCAAGTGCACTAAATTTTCCAACAGTTTGTTAGCAACGAAATGCGCATGTTTTCCAAATCTAATTGGAACCGTCTCATGTATATATTTTGTCATGCTTCTAACTAAAACTAGTTCAATCATTTGACAATTTCCAATATGTCAAATATCTTTTTACAATCTAATGTGAATCATCTCATCACATGGTTAAAAAGGAATATTAGGTATCAATAGCGAGATGGAGTCATTTTAGATTATGACAATTTTAACTACGTAAATTATACTAGCTTTAACGCCTCCGAAAAATCAATGGGCCAATTTGAGAGATTTTAGCTCAGTTAGTACTCACTTCCGAAAAACTCATGGGCCCACTAGAAAGAATTAGTAGATAAAAGGTTAAGGGTTCGAGTTTCGGCTCTTGTTCACTCCGGTTGATGCTCCACTGGGCCAGGAAAGTTGCCGAGCTATTCCTTGTAAGGTGGACAATGGCTAATGTCGAAAATCACCCGAGGTCTAGGTATTCCCACCTAATCTTAAAACAACAATAATATAGCTAATTCGAGTTACTTATCTTCACCATTTTCAAATTTTCGGTTAGCACTACTTAATCACAACGTATTTGGTTGGTTTGGCTGGTTCGTCTAAGCTCAATATTCAAGCTGTTAAAATAACAGATCTAATCTCAAAAACAACCACAGCACAATCAAATCACCCAGCCAACCACCCCTTGGTGAATCTTTATATTACTCAGTAAATCAATAAGACAAGTCCTCAAACGAAACGAGTGCTTGTTAACAATACAATGAAAAGAGATTACCCCCTTCATAAGGATTCAATCTATCACTCTACAGAATCAAAGATACAATAAACCTCACTACAATCTCTCAAATACTACCAGAAAACACTAAAACTATTGATCAAGATGATCAAGAATATAAGACCAGACTATGTGAGAATACACCAAGATGAGAGAACAAGTGTGTGAAATTATGACGGCTTGAATAAGAAGCTTTAGGGATTGTCCAGCTTATATAGCAGCAATTTACACTTCAGACCCTGAAATAATATAAACCTGCCATACAGAGCTAAACATACAAACTCATAATAAAAGTGACACAATAAGTCCCTCAACTTAGATAGACCACATGAGCTTGCAACAACCCACATATTCCAACACCCCCTCTCAAGCTCATGGCTTGAACATATCAATCAGACCAAGCTTATCACAAAACTGCTTATGCTGAGAAATACTCAAACCTTTTGTAAATATATCTGCAACATTGTTAGCAGAGGCAACTTTCAAGGTTCTAATCACCCCTGAAGCTACCTTCTCTCTAACTAAATGCAAATCAATTTCAAAATGTTTAGTTTTCTCATGAAATACTGGGTTAGCAGCTATCTGAATAGCAGAACTGCTATCACAATACAAATTTGCAGGTAACAAGTCATCAATTCCAAGATCCTTGAACACTTTTATAATCCAAACAAGCTCACAAGTAGTAGATGCAAGACACCTATACTCAGATTCAGCTGAGGATCTAGAAATAGTGGCTTGTTTCTTACTTTTCCAAGAAATCAGGTTATTGCAAAAGTAAACACAAAAACCAGAAACTGATTTTCTAGAAATAGGACATTTAGCCCAATCTGCATCTGAGTAAGCATACAGATTAAGTTTTTTACCATACTCAAAATTAATGCCAGTACCAGGAGCCTGTTTTAAGTATCTCAAAACTCTAAGTGCAGCAGTGAAATGAGAGTTAAGAGGAGCATGCATATGCTGACTAAGACAATGAACAGCATAAGAAATGTCAGGCCTAGTAACAGACAAGTAAATGAGTTTTCCTACTAACTTTTGATACTCAGTCATATTAGATAGAAATTTATCATTATCAGTCTCAACATGACTTAAAACCACATTCTGCTGCAAAGGAGTAGCAGCAGGCTTACAAGCCAATAAACCATACTCATGCAACAAGTCTAAACAATACTTCCTTTGAGAAAGACAAAGACCAGAATCACTATTTAGAACTTCAATTCCCAAAAAATATTTGAGTGGACCAAGATCCTTGATCATAAATTTTGAGTTTAGAAAACTTTT
This sequence comes from Artemisia annua, assembly GCA_014162995.1. Lineage (NCBI taxonomy): Eukaryota > Viridiplantae > Streptophyta > Magnoliopsida > Asterales > Asteraceae > Artemisia > Artemisia annua. The sequence goes on along the minus strand of LBNU01032202.1, from coordinate 13,559 downwards.
AAATTTCTCAATTTCATCAACATTGTTCCCAGTGATGACAATGTCATCAACATAAACCAATAATGCCAAGAAAACCCCATTATTATCTTTAGTGTACAAAGAATAGTCATTAAGACTTTGTTTAAAACCATTTTCCACCAAAGCAGTGGTAAGTTTTTCATTCCACTGCCTTGGAGCTTGTTTAAGCCCATACAAAGACTTATTTAACTTGCACACTCTAGTATCATCCTTGTCATAATAACCAGGAGGTAATTGCATATAAACATCTTCATACAAATCACCATACAAGAAAGCATTGTTAACATCCAGTTGAAACAAAGGCCACTTATTAGCAACAGATAAGGCAATAAGACATCTAACAGTAACCATTTTGACAACAGGACTAAATGTTTCCTCATAATCAATACCTTCTCTCTGGTTATAACCCTTAGCTACAAGTCTAGCCTTGTATCTATCAACCTCACCAGCAGACTTAAATTGCAGTTTCCAAATCCATTTACTCCCAATAGCAAATCTGCCAGCAGGTAACTCACACACCTCATAAGTATTGTTCCTATGTAAAGCTTCCATTTCAGAATTCATAGCATCTTTCCACATAGGATTTTGAACAGCCTCAGAAAGAGACTTAGGTTCACAAGACTTATTAAGAGTAGTAGAAAAACACATATTAACCCTAGACAGATTAGCATAAGAAACATACTTTTCAAGACCATACTTAACATTACTACCAACAACAAAGTCATTAAACCTAACAGGTTGACTTCTATTCCTATTAGACCTCCTAAGACTTGGTGGTGCTTCCATTTGAACATTTTGATCCTCACCATTAAAAGCATTTTGATTATTGCCCTCAGAGGTGATAGTATCCTCTATCTGGGTTGCTGTGGTTGTACCTCCTTCATTGATTGTATCATCACAACCATCTGGAGGTACTATCCCACTACCTTCCACATTAGAAGTGTCCCCCTCTTCATCATTGGGACTTTCAGACCCATGAATGTCAAAGAAGTTTAAACTGTGTACTCTACTTTCATCAAAGTTTGGTTCTGAGATTTTAAAAACATTTTCAGATTTATCAAAGTTATTTGAAGATTTCATTTTGAAAGGAAAGACAGTTTCATAAAATCTAACATCTCTTGAGTAAAACACAGACTTAGTTTCCAAACCATACAACTTATAAGCTTTTTTAACACTAGAAAAACCAATCAAGACACACTTTTCAGATTTAGAACCAAACTTATCATGTGAGTTTAAAATAGTAGAATAACATAGACATCCAAAGGATCTGATGTGAGAGAGACTAGGATCCTTACCATAAACTAGAAAATAAGGAGAAGCACCAGACAAGACAGAGGAGGGAAGCCTGTTAATAAGATATACAGCAGTTAAGACACATTCAGGCCACATATTCAAAGGAATCCCCCCCTGAAACATAAGACTCCTAGCAACATTAAGCAGGTGTCTATGTTTCCTCTCAGCAATCCCATTTTGCTGAGGAGTATAGGCACAAAAAGTTTGGTGAATCACTCCTAACTCAGAAAAAAGTGTAGATAATTGACTGTTAGCAAACTCTGTTCCATTATCAGATCTTATGATCTTAACCTTTTTGTTAAACTGAGTAAAAATGAGTTTTATAAAACTAGAAAGTCTTTGATTTTAGTAAATACACCCACACTGCTCTACTAAAGTCATCAACCAAAGTTAAAAAATATTTGAAACCATCTTTACTAGTTACTCTGTAAGGACCCCAGACATCACAATGAATAAGATCCCCAACAGACTCAGTTTTATGTTCACTTAATGGAAAAGGTTTTCTAGTTTGCTTTGCCTTGTGACACACATCACAAGGTGAGAGATGATCCACCTTTTTGAAACCAATTTTATTACCCAAAATAGACAGAACTTGATCAGCAGGATGACCAAGCCTTTGGTGCCACAACTCATTGGAAACATGACAAACAAACACAGAATTACACATAGCAAGATTAGACTCACCACAACCATTTTCATCAAACAAATAGAGTCCACCAGACTCACTACCAGTCCCCACAATCTTGCTCAGATTCAAATCCTGAATATAACATTTATGTTCATCAAACCCAACAAAAAACTTACTATCCTTAATCATCTTATTAACAGACAACAAACTCACATTATACTCTGGAACAACAAGCACATCAAATAAAACCACACCAGAAGTAAGTCTAAGACTACCAATAGCAGAAATTTTAGCAACAGTACCATTAGGATGACCAACAGTTAACATAAGACTAGAAATATTAACAACATTGAACATATTTTTAGTAGAATCTGTCATATGCTGATTGGCACCAGAGTCAATAACCCAACCCAAAGTAACATGATAACTCATAGAACTAGACTTAGCACAGAAAAACTTCTCAAAATGCATATTAAACATCACATTATTGTTGAAAAAAGTGGGAGATATACCTGCCATACTTGCAGAGACATTAGCAGAAGGTTTTTCATTGATGAGACTTAAAAGTTTCATCATTTGTTCATTAGTGAAAGACCCAGCCATAGAACCAGAAGAAGTAGATGGTTGAGACATATCTGCATTAGCACTAAACTTTTTGACAGTAGCAGACTGCTTAGCCAGATTAGGGTTTCTTTTAAAACCAGGTGGATAACCATTTAATTCAAAGCACCTTTCAATAGTATGACCTATTAGTCCACAATGTTTGCAAATCAGATTAGGATTAGGTCCCCTATTACCATTACCACTATTATTATTACCATTACCATTTCTCCTAACAAAATTGTTATTAGAGTTTGAGTTATTATTGGTCTTAGTAACAAAAGCAGCAGGTTGGACCTTGCCGTTAGAACCAGAACTTGGGTGGGGTCCCTAGCCAAAATATTGCTCCTCCCTATAGATCACATTAAAAGCCTCTTTTACATCTGGTAAAGGGTCCCTAGCCAAAATATTGCTTCTAATTGGTTGATATACTTCATTTAAGCCCATAAGAAACTGCATAAGTCTAACAAGTTGATTATGTTTCAAAACACCTTCATGAGCAGCACAGGTACAAGTAGGTAACAAAGTTAAGGTGTCAAATTCTCTGCATAGTGAATTCAATTTATGATAGTAATCAGGCACAGACAATTCACCTTGTTTAAGACTGTTAATTTTATGAATCACATTAAAGATAATAGAACCATCAATCTTATCATATGTTTCTTCTAACTCTTTCCAGACTTCAGATGCAATTTCTGAGTAAACTTGCCCTAAATACAACTCAGGGGACAATGACCCAAGAATCCAGCCAAGAACAATGGCATTGCATCTCTCCTATTGCAAGGATAGAACTGGACTAGTAACAGGTTTAACACAAGTACCATCAACAAATCCCATTTTATTCTTTCCTTTTAAAGAAATTTTCATAGCAGTAGACCACATTTTATAGTTATCAGAACCAGTGAGTTTAAAATGTACAATAGACACATTAGAGTTATCACTAGAATGCAAGTAAAGAGGATTACCAGCATCCAAAGAACTAATAAGAACCTCAGTCATGATTACAAGAAACAAGATAACTAACAAGAAAGCAAGTAACAACCAGACACACAAAAGGCAAACAAGAAACAATAAACAACCAAGAAAACCAAACAGATAACCAACTAACAATCAAGAAATAAGACAAACTACCAAGAGTAACAACTAAACTAACAAGAACACTAAAACCCACACCCAATTCAACTGCAGTACCCAGTCTTACACCTGTCTGTGGGAAGAGCAGGTTTCCGTACCTCTCAAGGAGGCAGGTCAAGATGTTACCCACAGAGTTTGCAGTGCTACAACTAAGGTACTCAGTGAATTAAAGGAAGAAAAAGAAAACCTTACAGAGATGAAGCAGCGGAAAGACCAGATTACCAACTCTCTTGATTCACTTAGTCAAGAGAGTCAATAACCAACCAAGAACCCTAATAACACCACAGGGAATCACCAGAATCAAGATCCCCAAATTTATCAAATTAGGGTTTCAAGAAACCCTAACTGACAAATCCAAGATCTACCACTAAAACCACCAATTAACACCACGGCCGTTGAGAATACGGCCTCAATAGATCCCAATCGCTCGAAAATCAAGAAACCCCCAAATTTTGAGATCAAACCCTAAAAACCCTAATATCAAGAACCAACGGAGATCAAAGCCGTGGCTCTGATACCATGTTAAAATAACAGATCTAATCCCAAAATCAACCACAACACAATCAAATCACCCAGCCAACCACCCCTTGGTGAATCTTTTTATTACTCAGTAAATCAATAAGACAAGTCCTCAAACGAGTGCTTGTCAACAATACAAAGAAAAGAGATTGCCCCCTTCAGAAGGATTCAACCTATCACTCTACAGAATCAAAGATACAATAAACCTCACTACAATCTCTCATATACTACCAGAAAAACACTAAAACTATTGATCAAGATGATCAAAGATATAAGACCAGACTATGTATGAATACAACAAGATGAGAGAACAAGTGTATGAACATATGACGGCTTGAATGAGAAGCTTTAGTGTTTGTCCAGCTTATATAGCAGCAATTTACACTTCAGTCCCTGAAATAATACAAACCTGCCATACAGAGCTAAACATACAAACTCATAATAAAAATGACACAATAAGTCCCTCAACTTAAATAGACCACATGAGCTTGTAACAACCCACATATTCCAATAGTTCTAATCGCTAAATAACGTTGCAAATCTTTAAAGCAATAAAGATATAATGTTGTATATTAGTATAACACTATTAGTGGTTGTTAGTCAACTTTTATATTAACATTTTGACTTCAAATGCAATACAAATACATACAAAATGACTTTAGATGACTATAGATATCAACATTGATTTTAAAGTGTGAACCGTGAAGTGCAATGTGATAATAAATACATAGCTTAGTTTTTGCTATCAAATTTTATTATGGAGTATTTTGGTGAATAGATTGTTAGAGAGCTTGGTGCAAGGTTTGAATGGCACGTTATTAGGCAACCTTTTTTATTTTATTTTATTTATTTATTTATTTATTTTTTTTTCAATGGCATCGGGATGGCAAGCGTAACCGTACCGTTCCGATCATGTTATTCGTATATCGCCAGCCAATTTCCGCATCTCACTATACGATTTTTACTTTTATTTTTTTTTATTATTTTTTTGAGTGAGTGAGGTATTTTTGGTAGCGTGTTATAGGATGCACTTATGATTATACTAACAGTTATAGCTAAGTAGGATGTTTTAGTTATTATAATATTATTAAGGGAATGTCTAATTAATGCCCTAAAGGCATTGGATAAGAGGGGAAAGGACCCACATAAAAACCCTCCTGGACAAAAAAAAAAAGACACACAAAAATATTTTTTTAGTTAAAAAGTGATAGCGGCCCACATAAAAAACCACAAAAATACAAATCTTATCCAATGCCCTTAGGGCATTGGTTAGACAATCCCTATTATTAAGTACATGCTGATATGACAATACAATAACAATTATTGAGTTGTCAATGCACCTATTTCTCTTAGACATAATAAACTCCTATTACTCTACTCGATCAGGTCAACGATGAACTCCAAAATACAATTAGATGCACTTGCACTCTCTCGTAAAAAATAACTTTACGTATATAATCAAAATGCATTTGTGGAACTTTTCAGAATTGAACACAAGATTGTAAGTTCACATCTTTAAGTAGAATTTTTGCGTGCAACTGTGCAAGATGATTCATAGATATAATTGTTTTGTTGTTACTTTCATAGTTGTTATTGTTATCTCAACGTTACGTCAGCTTCTCTCTTCATAACCAATATTATCATCGACATAGTGTAACAATAAAACTAACATCACCACCGGAGCATACCTCGCTTAAACACAAATATACTCTATAAAAACAAAAATATCACAGACAACAACAAGCCACAACTCGATCGCCTGAACGACCGAGTTCTCCTCTTTTCCCACGTAGCACGCGTCTTGAGAGGTAAGTGTAGTAAGAAGCACACGTGCCACATAGGACATAAGACGTGTACCTCTGGTATTATTACCACCAGTTTTATGTCCTGTACAACATGATTGCTTCAAATGATATTCACTCTTATATGGGTTGTCGTTAAATTACATGGTTATTTTTAGTAAAAATATGCATGGGCCATTATAATTCTGTATGTAGAAAATAAAACAAAGATCAATATAAAACAGGTTTAGAACGATTATGATTTCATGCAACCAACCTCCCCAACTATTTTTATTCACAACATTTGCCTACTGCTTTAATACAATAGCAAGTTTTGAGATCAATTACAACACAAGAAAGAAAGAATACGATTACACAAAGATTTTATCTCAACACAGAGAAGAGAGATGAAAACGCAATGAGAAAAACTAAATAATACAAAGAGAATGAGATATTATATAGGTCCAGCTTCTAGGGTTTCCAGCTCATCACTTAAGTCCAAATCTTTTAGTTCTTGACACATATAGTACCTGTACTCACAAACACAAACAAACTATATCCAAAGTATAACAAAATACATATAATATTGTACCTGTTAGTCCTTAATAATCACAACTGTTATCACTAACAGTCCTCAATGCAAAGTCAAGATTAGCTCTTTGAACATTCCCCCTTAATTAGCTCAGCTTTGTACATATCATACAAACCAAGCATATCACAAAACTTATTGTGATCCTGCACACTTAGACCTTTAGTGAATATATCTGCCACATTATCAACAGACTTTACTTTAACAGTCTTAATAACACCAGCAGAAACCTTTTCTATCAAGAAAAAAAATTCAATCTCAAAGTGTTTTGTTTTTTCATGAAAACCAGGAATAGCTGCTATTTTTATAGCAGAACTATTGTCACAATGAATTGGAACTAGGAGAGATGTTTTAACATTTATTTCAGTTAAAATATTTTGAATCCAGATAACTTCACAAGTTACAGTATTCATTGCTCTGTATTCTGCCTCAGCACATGATTTAGAAAGCATAGACTGCTTTTTACTTTTCCAGGATACCAAACTTTTACCTAGAAACACACTATAACCAGTCACAGACTTTCTAGTAGTCTTACACTTAGCCCAGTCTGAGTCAACAAACACACTCAGACCACATTCACTTCCTTTACAAAAGGATAACCCTTTACCAAGAGCATTTTTAAGATAGAGAAAAGTCCAAAATACATCCATGTGGTTTGTCTCGCGTCTCGCTTTAGATTCTCGTGGGTTTTTTTTTTTTGCACAAAACCATCCCTCCGATAGTAAAATCAATCAATGAGGACTAACAATGCAAATTACTCTCCGTTATCTCTTAACGTAAACGAAAATATTTGCATCGTTAGTCATCCGTTATCACTCAACATACATCTCCTAACCGATTTACGTTTTCGTTAGTTTTGATACGTTTTTGTTCATTTTTCTAAAGTTTTTATTCATTTTATCCGTTTTCGTCCGTTTTTCTCATGTTTTTATTTGTATTCGTTCGTTTTTACTGTTTTCGTCCGTTTTTCTCGCGTTTTCATCTGTTTTCATATGTTTTATCCGTTTTCGTTTGTTTTTATACGTTTTCGTCAGTTTTTCTCACGTTTTCATATGTTTTAATCCATTTTCATCCGTTATTAGGCGTTTTCATCCGTTTTTCTCACGTTTCAATACATTTTTGTCCGTTTTTCTCACGTTTTTATCAGTTTTTCTAATGTTTTCATACGTTATTATCCATTTTCATACGCTTTTAACACTTTCATCTGTTTTTCTCATGTTATTATTTGTTTTCGTCCGTTTTAAGAGGTTTTCGTCCGCTTTTCTCACGTTTTCATACGTTTTATCCGTTTTCATATTTTTTTACCGTTTTTGTCCGTTTTAGACGTTTTGGTCCATTTTTAACCGTTTTCGTCCGCTTTTACACGTTTTCGTCTGTTTTCTCACGTTTTCGTCCATTTTTCTCACGTTTTTATCCGCTTTTACACGTTTTCGTCTGTTCTTCTCACGTTTTTATACATTTTTATCCATTTTTGCCGTTTTATATGTTTTTATTGATTTTTCTCATGTTTTTATCCGTTTCTTCCATTTTTCTCACGTTTTTATCTGTTTATATACACTTTTATTCGTTTTCGTCTATTTTTATAAGTTTTGTCCATTTTTCTTATGTCTTTATCCATTTTCATCCATTTTTATAGATATAATATGTATGAAAATGGATAACAGTGTATGAAAACGGATAAAAACATATGAAAACGGATAAAAACGTATGAAAACGTGAGAAAAGTATACATAAACGTGTAAAAAACTGACAAAAACGTATAAAACGTGAGAAAATAGACAAAAACGTATAAAAATGTATGAAAACATTGAGAAAAAACTGACAAAAACATATAAAACGTGAGAAAAGGATAAAAACGGAGGAAATAGATAAAAATGTATGAAAACATTGAGAAAAACGGACGAAAACATGTAAAAACGGATAAAAACATGAAAAAAATGGACGAAAATGTATAAAAACGGTCAAAAATGGATTAAAACGTATGAAAAACGTATAAAAAGGTATGAAAAAGTGATAAAAACGGACGAAAACGGATAAAAATATATGAAACGTGAGAAAAACGGAGGAAAACGAATAATAAACTGAGAATAACGTATGTAATTTTCAGTGCCTTCAAGTTTAAAATTGATTAAAGGAATTCCAATCAAATCACTACAATGCAAGAACAATGGGTCAAACTGATCAAGGTGAACCTCGCCTGATCCAGAAGCCTTATCCCCATCAACCATAATGAAAAAACAAAAACTAACCAAAGAAACAAAAACAAATACACCTTATTACTCCTTCAGTCACAATTAACCAACAACTCCAACAATCATAACAAATCCCTTAATCTACCCAACCACCAATTGTAGAACACTAAAAAAAAAAAATCCTAAATAGAAAAGTGGAAGAGGTGTTATAGAGCACGCAACTCCAAGCAATATTGATCAAGAAGATCAATAACCAACCAATCAATCAACAACACAGCGGAATAGTCAAAAGATCCTGAAAATCAATCAAGAACACAATTAATACCATATACTATAACCAGAATATCAAACAAACAATCAATACAAGCAATTGATAACAGATAATCAAGAATAAACAAAAAAACACGTGAATTAGGGTTTGATACAGAAAACCCTAATTTTGAAGACACCTCCAAAACAACTTAGATCGAACAGATCTGAACAAGACACAACTGATTAACACTTGTTAATCACTACGAAACACCAAGAATCAAAAATCCCCAAATTTTAGAAACCCTAAAAATTGAAAACTTCGATTAACCCTGATTGAATCCCAAATTGAAAAATTCAACCACTCAGGATCCAATTAACAACCTTATCTACATAGATCTGAACTCAAAATCAAAAACGCCCCAAAAAAAATTGAAACCCTTATTTTTGAAAACCTTTTAAAACAATAAATCTTTGTATCAAATGCAACCTGACTCTGATACCATGTGGAGAACAATACAAAGATCAATATAAAACAAGTTTAGAACAATTATGATTTCATAAACCAACCTCCTCAACTATTTTTATTCACAACATCTGCCTATTGCTTCAAATACAATAGCAGGTTACGTTCAATAACAATGCAAGACAGAAAGAATACCATTACATAAAGATTTTATCTTAACACAGAGAAGAGAGATGAAAACACAATGAGAAAAACGAAATAATACAAATAGAATGAGATATAATATAGGTCTAGTTTCTAGGGTTTCCAGCTCATCACTTAAGTCCAAATCTTTTAACTCTTGACACATATAGTACCTGCACTCACAAACACAAACAAACTATATCCAAAATATAAAAAAATAATTATAATATTGTACCTGTTAGTCCCTAATAATCACAACTATTATCACTAACAGTCCTCAATACAAAGTTAAGATCAGCTCTTTGAACATTGTAGGTTTGTAATACTGTGATCTGCAATGCCTTTATATCCTTTGAAAACATTTCAACCAATGGTTGTCAAAATGTAACAGATTATATAAGAAAAAATGAAAATAATAGTTCTGGTAACAAAAACTTGACATTTAATATATTACTCCATCCGTTCTAAAATTATTGTCTTCAGACAATAACGCACGCTTTAAAAAAGATGAGGTCACTACACACCTTAACCAATCAAATATGTTTTCCACCTACTAAAGTCTCGTTTGATTAGTTGAAATAACAAGTGAACAATTATTTTTAGGCATCCTAAAATAGAAAATAGGACGATAATTTTGGGACGAGGAGAGTATTTAGATCATTCAGGTAAACTAAAAACAAAATTACCAAAGTCTACACATACCCACTCCAATAACCAAAATTGGCTCAAGTATCTCCAAATAATGAAAATCTACACCGTGCGCAAGGCCTTTTGCACATGCGTGGTATGCCACGTGAACAAGCTCCGGTGTTGACACGTTACCCTTTATCAGCTATAAAAAATCCGAGTTCGCAGGGTTTTTTTTGGTTATTTGCACGCGAGCATCGGAAAAAAGTAAAAGAAAAAATAAAAATAAAATAGATAAAATAAATTAAAAAAGACAACCATGTATATGGAACCGGTGTATAGTCATGGGGTCTTCAACTTTCAATTTTTAGATCTACCTAACTCCAAAGCTTCATCTTCAACCTCCAAAAAATCACAAAAACCTTAATCTAAAACCTCTCAAAGCTTCATGGGTCTTCAATTTTATGTAAACGGGGTTTAGTTTGCTATGAAAATCACGTATTGCTTGTAAACGGGCTAGTTAAACTCTTGGTTTGGTCCCCATCCAAAAATCAACTGTTTTTGTCAGAGGGTTTTGATCCCATCATGCACGCATCGAGCTAGTTGGACTCTTGGTTTGGTCGCCATCTTGGTTTGGTCTTCATCCGAAAATTAAGTTTTTTTTGTTAGAGGGTTTTTGTCCTATCTTTCGCTCATCTATGTATGGGGTCCCCATATTTTTGTGGGGTTTTAGGTTGTTTCGGATTTTGTGAAAAGTGGAGGTTAATCTTTTGATTTTGTTGGCTTATCTTAGACAAGTTGTTCTTTTAATTATCTAAGTGTTGTGATCTTATTTTGTAAAAATGGCGAATAATTGACATTGTCAGGTATTAATTTTTGTTAACATTTCTAATCTGTAAATTAGTGCTATATTTATTGACTTGTGTTTATAATTATATATTCATGATGCAAAACTTACTATCTCTAAATGTCATATATTCCATTCGTGATCTATTATCCGGTATTGAAAATCGTACAAGTACTAGACGTTATCAATCATTTAATAGTAGTTGTTTTCGTAATTGGTTGAATGTTCTTCTACATTGATGTAAAAGAAATACAATAAATAGATATGGAATCTATGTTAGAACATTTAGGATTGAAATGGTGTCTATATGGTGTTTATCTTAGAACATTCTGGGAATATTTAATAGTGACAAGTTTTACACAACCTCTGACGAAGAGGGGTACGTGTTTGTTTGATTCTTTTTGTGGAACATATATTAGTCGGGCGAGAAAGTAAGTTTTTTGCTAGTGATGTTGTTTTAGGATTAGCTTAAATGCTTTATAAAATAGTATAGATGATACAAAATCGAAAAGCGCAATCGCTCGTATAATCCAAGTGATAGGTTTATGAGCCACACCGTATTTACACATTTGACATACAAAATTAAGAAAGAAAAATAAAAATAAAAGTAGGAAACACCTATTAGCGCGCCATTATTGCCATGGCGAGAAGTGGATAACACAACCACCGTTACAATGATCACCCCATTATAAATGTATAACGAGTCTTATGACGCAGTGCTCTTTCTCACTTATTGAAATATATATCGGATACTTATATTGAGATATTCCGAAAGAACCTATAAGATGGATGATGTGCATATTTTACCTCAAAGCTAGTAAGGCAGGTCACAGTGGACCAGAAACTTTCGGTCGAGCTTGGTTGACAACCGATTTGGAAGTCGGTTGATGCTATTGTGGGACTTTTGCATATCGGTTGAAATGTGATGAAATGCAAAATCGGTTGGTTTTTCAACCGACATTGAAACAAAACAAATCTTCCAATTTTACTACTTTACCGTTTGAAACTTAAATGCAATTCACAAAAAACTAAAAAAGTGACTCTTTGTGTATTAAAAAAATATTTTTTTTTCAAAAACTTTATTAATAAAATTTAAGTTTGTGTTAAAAATAGTTTTTCTTGAAAAAAAAAATGATTATGGGTCACCACTGTGGCACTTTGATTGTGTTGGTTGCTAGAGAGAGAAAGCTGACGTGACAGCCGGAAAAATGATGCAATATGGGTCACCAATGCTCGGCCTAAGCATATAAACAAAAGCATTTTAAAATTTAAATAACATAAAAAAGAGATTGTGCAAAATGCGTATCTAGTAGGGGTCATTGTCTTGCCTCTAATAAATCAGATTTCTCCAGCTAATCTTTTGTATTTACTATATTTGGAAATAAAGAAACTTAACATTTAAGGAAAACTTTATTTTTTTTCAACTGGTTAGGTAGCTAAACGATAGCTTTTAAATAGTTCATACTTCATAATTCATATGATGAAGTGTAATCGGAGTAAGTAACAATCATTAGAATAAGTTAATTGAAGCTACAGGATTTGCATTTAAATCCCTTCGTTTACTCGTTTGCTCACTATTTATTAAATAGATGCATTTCAGCTACCTATAAATAAACATTAGAGAGCTCCAAAAACTATATACCTATAGTTTGTTCATTTACGTAATCATCCATTTCTTTTCTTTTCTGTAAGGGCGAAAAATTATACGGAGTATTAAACAAGCTTCAAAATACAAGAAATTCATTCCAAAAGCTATTGGCAAGATTCGTCACTAGAAAAACAAATGTCTTACAAGAAAAGAAAAAAATAAATAAAATAAAATCTCATTTAAATTTTTTTTGGAATGATTTTGCAAAATGTTTTAGAAAAGTTTTTGTTTACGTAAGGTACGTATTTGATGAGCGTAATTTATCGTTTCATTTCCAACCCATGATAAGGACCGCAAGTTATGATTGGAGTCAAGAGTTGGAGTAATACTCACAAGCCGATTAGTGTGTGAAAAGTTTTTTAGTCGAGAATGACTCAGTCCATTTTAAGGAAATGACCCGTACTTATAAGGATACATCTAGGGTTTCCGTGCAGCCCATGGATGTGATCTAATGGTTTAGGGATGTCCACGTGGTGGTCGTCTAGAGGAGGGGACAAGGATGACACGTGGCATGCCGCCCTTGGTTGTGTCAGGTTCATGGAATGTCCCATGCATGATACTACATATCTGCAAAATGTTCACACCACTACCTCTGCTCGAATGAGGCAGTGGCACATGACGTTTGTTGTAACAGCCCTGGCTAGGTTTCCAGGTGGGTCGTGCATAAACATGCTTATCAGGTTTGTCCGTGTTGGTTTTGGCTTGGAAGGTGCTCCCCGGGTGGGTTATGACATGGCCAAGCCTTGGTGGGTTTTGGCATGTTTCGAGTGTATGGGCCTTAACCC
>LBNU01032201.1:0-20698 GCA_014162995.1 Artemisia annua | reverse complement strand
TAGAGCCCACTACAATCTAATAATGAAAAAGCAACTGGGACTTAGAACATTTCCTAGCACGAGGTGGATAAGCAATTTTGTAGGAAGAGTTAGGGGACTACATGTATATATAGGGAATTTCACCTACATCACCGACTTCGTGATCGTTGAGGATATTCGTCGGTAGTTGACACATGCTTAACTCAAGTAGTTTTTGGAAAGCCGTTTGTTGAGGCCTCTGAAATGAATTATGACCCATCTCTCGGGATAGTTAGATTTAGGGACGAGACCGATGATATAGCTTACCAAATGCCTTATAAGATAGAGCAATACCGACTCTTGTCAAACATCGAGAAGGAGCACAAGCAAGCGATCTACTATAGGAATGACAAGGATAGAAGTAGAGGAGTAGACTATGTTATGAGTAGGATATTTGGGTTCTACAAAGAATGCTTGCAACTAGGTCCGGAATATAAGACTAAGCTCGAGGATAACCTAGAGGATGTGACCAATGATGGAGTCACATAATAGAGCCCGTGACTTTGATTCTAGCTACAATACTCGTTAATAAAGAAAAGCGCTTCTTGGGAGGCAACCCAAGCTTTATTTGCTTTGTGTGTTTATTTATTTGTTTATTTGATTTTATTTATTTCCGTATATATGTTTTATTTTTTTTGTTATTGATTCATGCTTCAAACTAAGTTGTGAAAATGCTTTATTTTGTTTTTAACTTTGTCTTAACTACATATAAAGGTATTTTGCAAACGATAAGTGTAAGGGAAATCTAAATCGGTTCATAAGAACAAATGAACATGAATCATAACAATATTAAATTGACATACATATTAGTAATCGTTTGAGTCAAATGTTTGTATCGAGTCATAATGATATTTTGCAGGATTTCCAGGAAGTAAGAATTGAGTTTTTCCAGGAATTTTCCAGAAACTTAACATGAGAAATCTGTCAGATCACTTCTGACGGCGTTAAGCTCCAGGCTGACGCCGTCAAGTGCAGTTTTCTAGAATTTTTTTTGAAAGTTTTGTTTTTCTTCCGGAATCATAAAGTGCTTTATAAAATCTCTAGCTTATAAACTCCAGGAATCTGCAAAATATTCATTCCACAAGCATTATATCCTTATACAGATTTATCCCGCCGATGTTATGCCGGTTTCGTGTTTGTTTTCTTAGGTTTAACAGGTTATTTTGGACAAGAAGATGATTTATATTTCGGAAAGAAAGCTTTGAGTGTTCATTTTTCTTGGAAGAAGATCTAACCATGTTTCCCCTTTATCTACCGAGCGAATCAGGGGAGTATTTGATTTCATTCTTTTATCTTATTTACTTTTACGTCTTTTATTTGAACATTGGGGACAATGTTCGGTTTAAGTGTAAGGGGGGTAAATGAAAGCACCGTTGAGAATATACTTACGCTTGATGTTTTGCTTTGTTTGATAGTAAATTTGTAATAAAACCAAGAGAAATATTTGTTAGGGCAATTTTAGCGCCAATTTAAAATTTTTTACAACATTTAGAAGTGAAACTTTGGTCTTAATGAGCGTCTCATGGATAGGAAATTATATGACTAGCACAAAACCGTACCACTAAAAAATTTTCCACCCCAAATATGTGAGGTTCGCCCCTAGAATTGGTAGGAAAAGCATTTATGCTATGATGTGTGTACCGGTAGCACTTAGATTCTAGAACTTGCGTTAGGACCATCCCAAATCCACAAGTGAGACTACATTCGTGTAGTTAGATTTACTACATGATAAGAGGCATTAGGATTAACCCATTGTTTTACACCTGTGTTTTTGTTATAATTACATTGACTACATTGGTCAAGTAATTCTCCCACACCCTTTGCGTTGTACCCATTTTTGGTACACGATACCCCTAGTACACCCCTCCGAGCCTATCTTTTCGTTTCTAACTTTAAGCATTTTACTTAAAGGAAGAATTTGTTACACCCCACTTAAATGTACACCCAAATCGCCTTAGCCTACCTTGTATGCACTCACCTTTAGTGCATTATTGTGACAACATTTGTTTAAACCCTTAGTTAATTATCTAATTGATTACATGGTTGCTAAGTCGAGTCATATCCTTGTACATATTGTTTTGGGACGATTGGGACTCATGGGTAAAGTACTAGTGTAATGGAGTAATGGGGAAGAACAACATTATTACCCCCATATGTGCTAAATATTTTAAAAGTACTCCAAGTGTTTCGATTATCTTAATTCGAGTCATTAGAATAGATAATTGTAAAGTATATAAAAGTTCAAGTGTAAGGGGAGAACCGAGGCCCCTATGATGTATTATTTTGGATGGTAGGGCAAGAATGTATGCACACAAAAAAAAATCAAAAAACAAAGAAAAATACAAAAAAAAATGAGAAAAAGAAAAGTAGAAAAAACATACGGACTACCACCCCGTTTCTTTTTATGTTTATTTTATGTTTTATTAGTTTTTGATTAGCGTTAGTCGAGTCTAGTCTTGGCTTAGCAACGCCATATTGTACATGTAATTAATCAAGATCTTTAACTCGCCACCAGTAAAATATCCCTTTTCCAACAAAACCGTGTTTATCATATCCCTACACCTCATTACAACCCTTTTGTAAAGTCCTCTTTGATAGTTTATCTTAGGTGCTTACGCCTAGTGGAGAAGGTTTTCGATCCTTTCCCAAGCCTATGGTAATCTATTTGCTATGACAAGTAGTGAGAGATATTTTTCGTTTTCATTTATGAGATATAATTCTATGACACCTGAGAGATGTGAGTATCTAAGCACTACTTGTGAGGTGCTAGTATGGAATCTCCGTGCTTATTATGATTAAACTGGAACGAGTATTTGTTGTAATTACTTTTATATTAGCGTTAAATGACCCCTAACTTGTATTTTGATTAGAATAAAAGCGCATTTGCTTGAGGACAAGCAAATCTCAAGTGTAAGGGTATTTGATGAGGCGAAAAGTGTACCGCTCTTCGGGGGTCATTTAAGCCCTAAATCGTATTTATTTGATCAAATATCGCCCTAAATCGTTCCTTTTGTCATTTTAGGTACTTTGGAGAGAAATTCTGGAAAAGGAAGCATTTTGAACGTTTTCGGAGCATAAAAATGAAGAATTCGACAAAGTGTCAAAAATCTGCTGGAACAGTACCTAGACGGCGTCAAGACCCTACCTGACGGCGTCAGGCCTTGACAGGCCAGAACACAAATTTGGAGCTTAAAGAGGGACGACGTCAAGAAGGCTATCAAGAAACCCTAACCACGGCGAGGTGACGGTGTCAAGATCACAACGTGACGCCGTCTGATCTGTTTTTCTATATATATTCGCATAATTTTTAGTCATCCGTGTAGAACTTTTTAGAGAGAAACCCTAGACGATTTTTGCAGCTTTTTTAAGGGTTTTATACCCTTGGATCTCTCATGTTACATTGAAGATAAGTAATCAATTAATCATTCAATATGTCTATGTGTTGTTTGATTCTATCTTGTTCTTGTCTTTTGTTTAACATGCTAGGCTAGATTTTCTTTGTGTTTGCTTAGATCTAATGAAACCTAACTATTAATTATTGATTGAATGGTGTGTTATTAATTGTATTGGATGGGTGATTATCGATGTTAGGCTTAAGAAAACTGGCAGACTTCCGGTTGGTAACATGCTTGAACGTCTTAAGAAACATGAACCAAGGTGTACTAAGGTTATTTTGATTGTATTTAATGCATGAGTGAATTCTAGTGATCCCATGTTAGGAGCTTCTTAGCCGGCTCGACATAGGAGTGAAGTAGGATCTCATAGAGTTAGGGGAAGTCCGTACATACCCCTACAAATGGTATTAAGGAATACAATCCGTCATCCACGCAATTAATACACACTAATCAATCAGTAAAAGATAGTTAGGGAGTAAGGAAATCTAAGTAAACACACTTCTCTCCATTATAGTTTTCACATCCATTTACTTTCTTGTTATTTTA
Organism: Artemisia annua; assembly: GCA_014162995.1. Classification (NCBI taxonomy): domain Eukaryota; kingdom Viridiplantae; phylum Streptophyta; class Magnoliopsida; order Asterales; family Asteraceae; genus Artemisia; species Artemisia annua. Next base: position 16,739 of record LBNU01032201.1, on the reverse strand, counting down.
TTTTATTTGCATTAGTAGTAATTTGGGTTAGTTGACTAGCAACTAATTCCGCCCACTCTTCCAAAACCCGAGATTTTTACTTGCTTTCCAAAAAAATACAAAAAAATACAAAAAGAATCTTCCCTCACCCTTAGACCTATTAGAGTAGTTTTTCAATCCTAACGACACTATTCCCGCAGAGAACGATCAATCCCCCGGTACTTGCCACTACACTATACTACATCGGTCAGGTACACTGCCTGGTGGGGATTGCAAGCTTCTCAAGATCCCTTGAGAGGTAAAACCCTAGTGCGTAGTCGCAATCCTGCGCATCAGTTGTGAATGTTGTTCTTGTGGTGGTGGTTCTTGTTCAAAACGGACATTGGGCTCAAAGAAAGCCCGGGTGTGTTCATGTGCCATTTGCTTGATTGAATCAAACGTAGGCAATGGTGGTGAATTTGTTGATTGTTGTGGAAGATCCTCAAGATCATCTAGAAATGGATTTGGTGATGTTGGTGGAGTTCCAAAAAGCTCCATTGGCTCAAGTTTTGGTGATTTGGGTGGTGATGGTGTCTTGGATGGTTGTGTTGGAGTCGGTGGTGGACTTAGGTCAATGCGTGTTTTGGTTGGAGGTGGAGTGGTGATAACATTGTTTAACTTTGGTGATGGTGTGGGAGTTGCAAGATTGAGGAAATTTTCGTCTTTGATTGGTGAGGAGATGATTAGTGGTGATTCATCCGAAAATGATGAGCTAAGGTTGATGGTGGTGTTACAACAAAAGGGTTTGACACTTATTCGTGCGGTTCTCCTAATGGGTTGAGATGGTGGAGAGGTGATTGTTGACTTTGTCATTGTCAAAATGTTGGGTTAGAAGATGATTTTCAAAGATTAAGATGGTGATGGTGTGATTTGAAAGTGTTCTAATATGGTCAAATTTATGGAGTGGAAGAAATGTGGAAAGGAGTGTTTGGATTTTATGTTTTACCATACAAAATTGGAGGTTTCTAATGATTTGGAAGAGTTATGAAGGTTGTCAAATCATTGGAAGTCAATCCAATGAAAATGGTTGAGTAAGAAGACCAAGATATGCACTAAATGCTTAGTGGTCTTGTCATAGTGATTTGGATCAGATGTTCCACATATACCAAGGAACCTTATGGAGGGTTCCTTGCCTTATGGGGAAGGGTTCCTTGACTTAGTTATAGTTGAATTTGATTTTTGGCGGGAAATGGGTTTCTATTGGTTTGTATTGCTAAGAATGATCCTAATTTGCTTAACAACTAATTAGGAGTGAGTTTTAAACTAAAGGGGATGATTTGGAGTTGTTAGAAACTTGAAATTCGAAAAATAGAAATGAATTTCTGCAGAGCTCTGGCGGAACCAAACGATCACGGGCGGAACCCTACTTTGGGTTCCGTCTGATCCGTTGGGCCAAAACTGGGTTTACCCAGAAAATGCACTGGCGGAACCCTGTTTTTGGTTCCGCCAGGGGTCTAATAGTAGACAGAACAGTTTTTCGGCGGTCGAGACGAAATCCAATTTTTCCGAAAACTCTTGGAACATAAAATTTAAGCTATATCTGATTAGGAAATGCAAAAAATGAATGTAGAAACACTCTTACTGTTAGACTTTGATCGGAGGCTCTTATACTTGGTGAAATTAGCATAAACTTGAAAATTTGACAACATATCAAATATCGTCTTCCTGCATCATTGTTAGTGCAAATATGTTCCAAACAACATAAAATATCCCTACAAATACATAAATCCATAGAACATAGTGTTAAACATTCAAATTGTTCAAATAACCCCTAGTGCCAAACACTCCCTACACACGCCCTCATTGCCGATCCATCTTCTTGTTGAGCTTTCCAAGAAACCTTCCAAAGCATTTGAACAATCCCTTAGTTTGCTTGAACTCCTCGGACTCGTTTGGGATGTTGGGAAGTTGTGAAAGGTATTCAAGAGGTGGAAGCCTAGAGTTGGGTAGCCCGTCCTCTTCACTCATAGAAGATGAAGATGAGGAAGTAGGAGGATGGGGGCGTTTCCCTTGGGCTTTGGAGACTCTCTTATCACTAAGTGGAACAAACGCGTGTGTAATGAGAGAGTAGTCTAGGCGAAGGCCTCTTGGGGTCGGAGTAATAGGAGCAATGTGCCTAAAGAGACGGGTCAAGAGCATTCCATATAGCATAGCCGTTGTGCCTTGCACGGGAATGTCGTCCATCCTTTTGGCCATGTAGTAGGCCAAGTTGAAGGGTTGCCAAACGGACAAGGAGTAGAGCATGTAGCGAAGGCAAATATTGGTATGATCCCGGTTTCCTATGGTGCTAATGACATTGGCTCTAAGGACTTCATCCCATTTCTTGAATTGAGGCTTGAGTTCATTGAGTTCTATACCGTAGGGGTCCTTGTTGACCTCGTTCCCGGTACGGGTTCTCCTAGTGTCCTAACAAAGAGATGCTCACGAAGTATATCCTTGGACACAAGAGGAGTGTCATAAGGATGGATCCTATCCATGAAAGTGTCAAGGGTTGAGAGTGAATGCTTGTCTGTGTAGATGCAAGTACCATGGTGTGGAATTCCTAAGATTTGAGCAAATTCATTGAGAGTGAAGGTGTATTGGTTGCTACTAGCCATGAAGTTGATAGACATGTAACCATAATCATCCGTAGAAAGAGTAACGGATGCATAGAACTCTAGAATGAACCTAGGACAAATAGGCTCGTCGATTTCCAATAGACATTCAAAGTTGATAGTGGCGAGTTCCCTATGGAGATTGGTTCCGGTTAGGAAGGATGGGTCAATGGTTCTACCCTCGTGGACATAGCGTTTTCTAAGGCTTTGAAAATGTCCCTTTGGGCTTCGGTAAGGCCTTTGGTTTTGTGGTGTTTAGGCAGGTAGTGAATGGTGTCCTTATGATCATAATGAGTTGCGGGAGGCATGATGATTCCTAGAAAACACAAAATTTCGCATTTTTAGTTCAAAGTAATGATTTCTACAATGTGGATGTTCTAGTATGTGCCTATATGAAAACAACGTGGAGTTGCGGTTATCTTGACTCATTTTTTATGCTAAAAACGTTTTATGATGCAAGTTTTAGTTGTAAAAAGAAAACCCAAACGCTCCTAAGTCAATGTAGCTGATGCGTGGTTTTGTGACCTTACAACAGGTTTTACCTCTCAAGGGATCTCAAGAGGCTTACAACCCCACCAGGCAGTGTACCTGACCGATGTAGTATAGGATAGTGGTAAGTACGGGGGATTGATCGTTCTCTCACAGGGAATAGTGTTCGTTAGGATAGAAAAACTACTCTAATAGGTCTAAGGGTGAAGGAAGATTCTTTTTGTATTTTTATGTCTTTATGAAAGCAAGTTTAAATCTCGGTTTTGAAGGAGTGGGCGGAATTAGTTGCTAGTCAACTAACCCAAAATAACTACAATTGCAGGTAAAAAAAAATAACTAAACTATTTGGTTGTGAAAACTATATGGAGAAAAGTTGTGTTTACTTAGACTTCATTACTACCTAACTATCTTTTACCGGTTATTTGATATGTATGTTACTTGTGTGGATGAAGGGTGTATTCCTAATAACTCATGGAGTGGCATACATATCTCTCCAATTCTATGAGCTCTTATCTCCTCCTATGCCATGCACGGCACAACCATAGGGATTGTAAACAGTGGCTCATGCGTTAAATACTACCTTAATAGCCTAGTATGCCTTGGCTACATGTTTCCCAAGACGTTCAAGCACGTTACCATAAAGGAGGTTGGCCAGTTTTCTTGAGCCTAACATTGATGGAACAATCATCCCAACAAACAACAACACATCAATTAACCAATAATTAATAGTTAGGTTTCATTAGATCTAAGCAAACACAAGAAGAATTTAGCTACACATGTTAATTAAAAGACAAGCAAAAGAGATAATCAACCAACACATAGACATATTGATTGAATTGATGTGAAGACTTATCTTTAATTAAGCATGAGGGTTCCAAGGGCTGGAAACCCTAAAAAGTACAGAAAATTTGTCTAGGGTTTGGTGCCAAACGTTCTCCACAAAGTTCCACACTTAATGAATGAAAAGTAGAAAACTATATATATATTTTACACTCTGACGGCGTCAGGTTATAGAGGCTGACGCCGTCAGCTCGCCGCCATTAGGTTTCTCGGATGGCCTAGATCCACTTCTGATGCCGTCACTCTCTATTTCCTTCTGGGCCGTCACTCTTTAAATTATAACCTGACGGCCTACACCATATAACACCTGACGGCGTCAGGTATAAAAGTTCCAAATCTTTCTGGCCCGTCATTTGAAAATTGGTTTTCACTCTTTTGTCAATGTATGCTGAAAGATGGTGATGGTGTGATTTGAAAGTGTTCTAAGATGGTCAAATTTATAGAGTGGAAGAAATGTGGAAAGGAGTGTTTGGATTTGATGTTTTACCATACAAAATTGGAGGTTTCTAATGATTTGGAAGAGTTATGAAGGTTGTCAAATCATTGGAAGTCAATCCAATGAAAATGGTGGAGTAAGAAGACCAAGATATGCACTAAATGCTTAGTGGTCTTGTCATAGTGATTCGGATCAGATGTTCCATGGATACCAAGGAACCTTATGGAGGGTTCCTTGCCTTATGGGGAAGGGTTCCTTGAGTTAGTTATAGTTGAATTTGATTTTTGGCGGGAAATGGGTTTCTATTGGTTTGTATTGCTAAGAATGATCCTAACTTGCTTAACAACTAATTAGGAGTGAGTTTTAAACTAGAAGGGATGATTTGGAGTTGTTAGAAACTTGAAATTTGAAAATTGATTTGAATTTCTGCAGAGCTCTGGCGGAACCAAACGATAGCACGGGCGGAACCCTACTTTGGGTTCCGTCTGATCCGTTGGGCCAAAACTGGGTTTACCCAGAAAATGCACTGGCGGAACCCTGTTTTTGGTTCCGCCAGTTCCGCCAGGGGTCTGATAGTAGACAGAACAGTTTTTCGGGGGTCGAGACGAAATCCAATTTTTCCGAAAACTCTTGGAACATAAAATTTAAGCTATATCTGATTAGGAAATGCAAAAAATGAATGTAGAAACACTCTTACCGATAGACTTTGAGTGGAGGCTCCTATACTTAGTGAAATTAGCATAAACTTGAAATTTTGACAACATATCAAATGTCGTCTTCCTGCATCATTGTTAGTGCAAATATGTTCCAAACAACATAAAATATCCCTACAAATACATAAATCCATAGAACATAGTGTTAAACATTCAAATTGTTCAAATAACCCCTAGTGCCAATTGCCAAACACTCCCTACACACGCCCTCATTGTCGATCCATCTTCTTGTTGAGCTTTCCAAGAAACCTTCCAAAGCATTTGAACATCCCCTAGTTTGCTTGAACTCCTCGGACTCGTTTGGGATGTTGGGAAGTTGTGAAAGGTATTCAAGAGGTGGAAGCCTAGAGTTGGGTAGCACGTCTTCTTCACTCATTGAAGATGAAGATGAGGAAGTAGAAGGATGGGGGCGTTTCCCTTGGGCTTTGGAGACTCTCTATCACTAAGTGGAACAAACGTCTGTGGAATGAGAGAGTAGTCTAGGCGAAGGCATCTTGGGGTCGGAGGAATAGGAGNGTAATGAGAGAGTAGTCTAGGCGAAGGCCTCTTGGGGTCGGAGGAATAGGAGCAATGTGCCTAAAGAGACGGGTCAAGAGCATTCCATATAGCATAGTCGTTGTGCCTTGCACGGGAATGTCGGCCATCCTTTTGGCCATGTAGTAGGCCAAGTTGAAGGGTTGCCTAACAGACAAGGAGTAGAGCATGTAGCTAAGGCAAACATTGATATGATCCTGGTTTCCTATGGTGCTAATGACATTGGCTCTAATTACTTCATCCCATTTCTTGAATTGAGGCTTGAGTTCATTGAGTTCCATACCGTAGGGGTCCTTGTTGACCTCGTTCCCGGTACGGGTTCTCCTAGTGTCGGAAGTCCTAACAAAGAGATGCTTACGAAGTATATCCTTGGACACAAGAGGAGTGTCATAAGGATGGATCCTATCCATGAGAGTGTCAAGGGTTGAGAGTGAATGCTTGTCTGTGTAGATGCAAGTACCATGGTGTAGAATTCCTAAGATTTGAGCAAATTCATTGAGAGTGAAGGTGTATTGGTTGCTACTAGCCATGAAGTTGATAGACATGTAACCATAATCATCCGTAGAAAGAGTAACGGATGCATAGAACTCTAGAATGAACCTAGGACAAATAGGCTCGTCGATTTCCAATAGACAATCAAAGTTGATGGTGGCGAGTTCCCTATGGAGATTGGTTCCGGTTAGGAAGGATGGGTCAATGGTTCTACCCTCGTGGACATAGCGTTTTCTAAGGCTTTGAAAATGTCCCTTTGGGCTTCGGTAAGGCCTTTGGGTTTGTGGTGTTTGGGTAGGTAGTGAATGGTGTCCTTATGATCATAATGAGTTGCGGGAGGCATGATGATTCCTAGAAAACACAAAATTTCGCATTTTTAGTTCAAAGTAATGATTTCTACAATGTGGATGTTCTAGTGTGTGCCTATATGAAAACAATGTGGAGGTGCGGTTATCTTGACTCATTTTTTATGCTAAAAATGTTTTATGATGCAAGTTTTAGTTGTAAAAAGAAAACCCAAATGCTCCTAAGTCAATGTAGCTTCGTTTGAATGTACCCAAAATACATATTAGTTATGTATTCCCTTTAGCATTCAAGAGACATTATGCAAGTGATGTTTTAAACATAACGTTTTTATTTTGTATTTACAATATGAGACGAAAGAATATTTGTCCTATTTGTGAGAAATTTTTGCAAGAATTTGACATGGGGTGTTTTGGTAAATATGTTAATGTCTTACAAGGATGCAATTCCTAACTATAGGAAACATGATTAGTTTAGTTAAACCACTAATGTTCTATATGGATTTCTCAAGTTAATGCATAACCCCAAGTTTTAGATTTTGTGCAAAAATAGAATTCCTAGACTCAGATCAGGAGTATGATTATGTTTATAATACTTAAAATGATGATAAGAGAACAATGTGGATGAAGAGATGACCAAATTTTCGTTGGTGTGGATGAGTGGTGAAGTGAATAGTAGCAGTTTTGAAGTGGTGGTATGAGATAATGGGTGTTTGGTTTAATATAAAATAAGAAAAAGTTGCTGCAGGTTGGCGGATACGGCGTAACCAAAAATGGGCTTCCGCCCCTTTTGTCGAAGGGTTCCGCCGCATCAGCAGATAAATTCTTTTTTTGATTTGTTTTGATTTTTGTGATTTTATTCTAACGTTCAGAACTACAATGTAGGTTCCATTAATCCTAAGCCAAGCCTAAGAAGGTTAAATGGTTCTCTTTTAAGAGGTTTTGTGAGAATGTCGGCGACGTTGTTTTCGGAAGAAATTTTATCAATTGAGATGTTTCCTTTTTGAACATTGTCACGAAGGAAATGATGACGGATTTCAATATGTTTAGTACGAGCATATTGAACTGGATTCTTGCTAAGATCTATGGCTCCTTTGTTGTCACAAAGAATGGGGATATCGTTAAGTTGAATTCCATAGTCGACAAGAGCTTGCTTCATCCAAAGAGCTTGTTGACATGCTTTTCTGGCCGATACGTATTCGGCTTCAGTTGTTGAGATAGCGAGAGCCATTTGCTTCTTAGAGAACCATGAGGTGAGACAATGTCCAATAAAAGTACAAATACCACTTGTACTTTTTCTATCAACATAGTCACCGGCATGGTCCGAGTCGGCATACACTATGGTGTCTACTCCTGTTCCTTTGGGATACTATAATCCTAAGTGTGTAGTACCCTTAATGTATCTAAAGATCCTTTTTACGGCTTCAAGGTGAATTTTTTTAGGATCTTCTTGAAAGCGAGCACATAGACAAACACTAAACATAATGTCAGGTCTACTAGCCGTTAGGTAAAGTAGACTTCCAATCATACCTCTATATTTAGTGCTATCTACGGATTCGCTTTCCTCATCCTTGGTAAGTTTGATTTCCGTGGACATAGGTGTCTTGATTAGTTTAGAATCTTCTAGACCAAATTTCTTAAGCATATCCTTAATGTATTTTGATTGGTTAAAGAAGATACCATCTTCTAGTTGTTTGATTTAGAGTCCTAGGAAAAAGTTGAGTTCTCCCATCATACTCATTTCAAACTCATCATGCATGATTCTTGAGAAATCGACACATAATTCTTGACAAGCTGAACCGAATATAATGTCATCAACATAGATTTGGACTATGATAATATGTGAGCCTTTCTTCTTAGTGAAGAGAGTATTATCTACTAGTCCCATGGTATACCTATGGTCAACTAGGAAGGTTTTAAGTCGATCATACCATGCTTTTGGAGCTTGCTTAAGTCCGTATAAAGCCTTTTTAAGTTTGTAAATATGATTAGGTTTTTCAAAATCGATGAAGCCCGGTGGTTGAGCAACATACACTTCTTCATTTATAAATCCGTTTAAGAATGCACTTTTGACGTCCATTTGAAAGACTTTAAAATTGTGTGCGCATGCATATGCAAGTAAAATTCCTATTGACTCGAGCCTAGCAACCGGAGCAAAAGTTTCATCGTAGTCAATGCCTTCTTGTTGATTGTATCCTTGTGCCACTAGCCTAGCTTTGTTTCTAGACACTACACCATTTTCATCCATTTTATTACGAAAAACCCATTTTGTTCCAATTATTGTTTGACTTTTTGGTTGAGGAACTAATGTCCAAACATCATTTCTAACAAATTGGTTTAATTCTTCTTGCATAGCTATTACCCATGATTCATCTTTTATAGCTTCGTTTACATTTTTCGGTTCAATGGTTGACACAAAACAAAAGAAGTTACTTTCATTTTGGACTTTTGATCTTAGTGTTCTTTCATTAATATTTCCTATGACACTATTTAATGGATGACTTTTGGATTCTTTAACATTGACAATTTCTTGGTTTGTTGGTTCTTCTTCTTTGTCATTATCTAGGATTTCTTGATTTTCCATTATTTGACTTTCTACTAAGTCATCATCTACCAAAGGTGATGTCTTAGAGGGAGGTGGACTTTCGTCAAATGTTACGTTTAACGATTCCTCGACTCTTAAGGTTTCTTTATTTAGAACAATGTAAGCTTTACTACTTTGTGAATATCCAAGAAACACACGGTGTTAAGAATAAAGCATTTACTCCCAAACACTTTAAAATATCCTAATGTAGGCTTTTTACCTTTATATAGTTCACATGGAGTTTTGTTCAAAAATGGTCTAATTAAAACACGATTTAGAATGTAGGTTGATGTGTCAATGGCGTTACACCAAAACTTTTGAGGAATGTTTTGTTCATTAAGCATTGTTCTACTCATCTCTTGTAAAGTCCGGTTTTTACGTTCTACTACACCGTTAGATTGAGGAGTGCGTGGTGCCGAGAAATTATGTGTTATACCATTTTTATCACAAAAGTTTCCAAATTGTATTTCATTGTGAAACTCACGACCATGGTCCGTTCTAATAGACACAATGCATGTTCCTAATTGATTTTGAATTTTCTTACTTAGAATTTCAAATTGGTCAAAAGCTTCGTTTTTACTTTTCAAAAATTTTGTCCAAGTATATCTTGAGTAGTCATCTACTATAACTAAGGTATAGAAGTTTCCTGCATAACTTTGTATAGCGGATGGACCAAACAAATCCATATGTAAAATTTCTAGACACCTAGATGTAGACACTACACTTTTAGCCTTATGGCTACTATGAACTTATTTACCAACTTTGCAAGCATCACAAAAGTGTTAGTCGTATTTCAACTTGGGTAGGTTTCGAACTAGGTCTTTAGAGGAGAGGTTTTGAATAAGTCTCATATTAGCGTGTCCTAAACATCTATGCCATAAAGTTGAAGATTCATCTAATGAGGTGAGACAAAGTTTGTCTCTAGATGTTTGATCCATCTTCAAGACATACACGTTGTTCTTAAGAACACCTTTAACTATGGTTATGCCATATTTAACTATTTTACTCCCATTTTCACTAAAAAGGACGTTATACTTTTTCCGACAAAGTTGACTAATACTAAGGAGATTAAAACCTAGGTTATCAACATGAGCTACATCATCTATAGAGAGAGAGAGTCATGAGAGATTGTACCTTTTCCGATGATTTTGCATTTAACTTTGCTACCAAACGTGACATTACTCAATCACATTTTTGATAAGTTGAGAAGAGGCTTTTGTTCCCCATCATGTGCCTTGAGCAACCACTATCTTTGATCCATTCATCCGGTTCCAAATTAACTTTGAAGCACACCTATTTTATGTAAAACACTCAAACATTTGGTCCCCAATATCTCATGGGTCCATTTTGGTTAAACATACCATTAACTTGATCCATGTATGGAAATGGAAGATATGGGTTCCATGACATGTAATTTGGAGTTTGGTAATGTCTAGGTGTGTTTTAGTTCCAACTATGTTGGTAGTTTGGTTGCATGTTGTAGTTGCTCTTTGAAAAGAGGCGTTTGGGAATAGGAGTTTTAGGTCTCGATTGAGTGGTTTTAGTTCTAAATTCATTTCTACCAAGTCCTACTCCAAACTTAATAGCTGGTTTTAGTTTTGTATCATTTATACTAATTTTGGACTTATTTGTGACTTTAACGAATTTAGTACGATCCGGCGTAGAAACTAGTTTTTCTGCTGCAGACCCCGCGGAACCCTGTTTTGGGTTCCGTCTGGTCCGTGGATGTATGTAGCAGCTTTGTTAGTTTCTTGTGCTTTCTCGTCTTGTTTCGTTTGACTCTTTAACATTTCTAATTTCATGAAACCTAATCCCGTTTTATCAAATGGTGACTTTTGGAGTTTCATTATTTCATCCGCACAAGAAATACTTTTATCAAACTTTTTAAACTTTGAGGTTTGTTAGATAGATCATTTTGAGTAGCTTTATGTTTCTCAATTTCGAGTTTAAACTCTTCACATGATTTGCACAATGTGTCAATACTTTTACTCTTTTCTAACCTCTTAGCTTTTTCTTTTAATTCATACACTTCATTTTCCAAAAATTTCTTTTTGGTTTTCAAAAATTTGTTTTTGCTTATGATTTTTAGAGTTAGTTCACAAAGTTTGCTATTTTCTGTTTGTAATGTATCATCATCAATAGAAGAACAAGATGAGTCAGATTGTACCTCATTTGAGTCTTGAGCCATGAGAGCGATTTCTTCGTTCTTTGGCTCTTCGTCATCATCTTCACTATCGCTCCAAGCACCACTTACAAAAGCTCGTTGAGTTTTACTTTTGGTTGGGTTTGGACATTCTCCTATGAGATGACTTGTGTCTCCGCACCTAAAGCACTTTCTTTCTCCCTTTTCTTTCTTGTCGTTACGATCTTTTCGGGAAGCTTTCTTATCATCCTTAGGTTGCCTCACAAACTTTCCACGTCTTCGAAAGAACTTCTTGAAGTCTCTAATGGCCATTGCATATTCTTCATCATCACTATCCGAGCTAGATTCCTCATCATTACTTGATTGAACTCTAGCTTTCAATGCAATAGACTTCACTTTTTCTTTCTTGCCTTTAATTATTTCCGAATCTTTTTCCATTACCATTTCATGAACTTTGAGGTTTCCAATTAGCTCATCAAGTGACATGCTTGAAAGATCCTTAGATTCTTCAATTGCTGTCACTTTGGCTCTCCACTTCGGATGGAGTGCTCTAAGGAATTTCCTGACAAAGTTCTTGCTACAAAAAGATTCATCAAGTGCTTTAAGTGAAGTAATAATAGTGTTAAATCAATAATCTCATCTTCAGGAATAGTAAATTGTTCATATTGTTGAACAAGAAGATCAATTTTGCTATCCTTAACTTGTGAGTTCCCTTGATGAGTGACTATTAAAGATTGCCAAATTTCTTTAGCGGTTTTACACATAAAGACTCTTTCATATTCTTTTTTTGGTAAAGCATTGTAAAGCATCATTTTTGCCTCATTATTTTTAGCAATCAATTTCTTTTGATCTTCATTATGTTTGGTAAAAGAGCTATCCTCATCTTTACCATTTGTACCATCTTTAAAATTAGCTATGTTATCACCATTAATAATTATATACCATAGATCTATATCTTTTGACATCACGTAAGTTTCAAAACGGTTTTTCCAATATATGAAACCATTAGCTTCAAATAGTGGTGGTCTTTGCATAGATTGCCCTTCTTTGTATTTTTCAAAATCCATGGATCGTTTCAAGTATTAAAACACAATATATTTTAAAAGCTTGAGTAACGTAGCTCTTGATGCCAATTGTGAAAAACTAGAAAGGGAGTTGAATAGTTTACCGGTTTTTAAGTTAATTATCTTTTGAAACTTTACGTTTAATCAAAGATCTAAACTAAAAGACAATATATAATATGCAAGAGTAACGAAAGAAACAATCAAACCACAACACGATAGTTTATCGTGGTTCGGCTACAAGGACTCTTTTACCTTGCCCTACTCCACGCCCCGAGTATCCAACTCGAGAGTTTCTTTCACTAGTCAACAAGCTTCTTTCACCGGCGGAGAAAACCTTACACGTCGCTTACACAAGATTACCGACACAAAGCTAGATGTCGAGTTCTTTTACAAGGGTACAACCACTACCGTCACACTATGTATTTTAAGGCCTAAAATACTAACCGATCACTACTGAAAGTACACAATGAATAGATGTATAAACCAAACTAGTTTACACAAGACTAAGCTAACAAGACTTGCAACGTTATGTCGAATCTTGTAACTTTTGGTTATGAACTTGTGATCTTCTTTGCTACAAAAGATCTCACACAAATGAAGTGTTAATGAGTTAGATGAATGTAATGAGAATGTANGTATATATACTTTCTATATTTTTAAACTAACCATTGTAGGTTTTTAGAGTGGGAGCTGATCATAAAAGGTGCATAACTGAGATACACTACAAATGGTTCTTGATTCCAAGACTTGCAACGTTATGTCGAATCTTGTAACTTTTGGTTATGAACTTGTGATCTTCTTTGCTACAAAAGATCTCACACAAATGAAGTGTTAATGAGTTAGATGAATGTAATGAGAATGTACGTGTAAATTATAATGAGAAATGATGAGAGATTTCTTACAAGTGGCTTGGTATTTATAGCCAACCAATCCAGCAGACTGGCGGATCCAGCGGAACCAAAACAAGGGTTCCGCCCTTGTACCCCAAGGGTTCCGCCAGGTCTGACAGTCAAAGACTACAAAAAATCTTTTCCATATCAAGCAATGTCAAATCATGTTTTTTCAAGTCAACACACAATAGATAGAGTAAGAAACCTTCTAAATGTGTAAGAACTCTTATGGAAAGTCAACTACTAGATTTAGTAAGCTTTCCATAAATGCTCACGATGTATGCCATGATGTCATGTTACATTTTCTATATTTAGTAATATGAAAATGTTATGTTTATTATGAAATGTAAATGTAGCAAATAAAGTCTAGTTATGCAAGACTAAAACTAAAATCATGTTTTACTAAAAACTAAAGTTTACACTTTGTCGTTAACAAAACTTAGCAAAGATCGTAAAATATAAATAACGTTTTTAGGCGATATTTGTATTAACAGACGTGTAGGGGGTAAAGTTATTTTTTAACGCAACGCCTTAACCCGGCGTTAAGTGGCTAACGCCACAAGTTAACGCACCCTTAACTTGGAGCAACGGTGTGGTTAACGCAGGTGATGCGTGGTTTTGCAACCTTGCAAAAGGCTTTACCTTTCAAGGGATCTTGAGAAGCTTTGAAATCCTCCAGGCAGTGTACCTGACCGATATAGTATAGTGTGTGGTAGGTACCGGGGGATTGATCATTCTTTAGGGGAATAGTGTCGTTAGGATTGAAAGCTAAGTCAACTAGGTCTAAAGGTGAGGGATAATTCTTTTTTTTTTATTTTTATATTTTATGAAAGCAAATAAAATCTCGGGTATTGGAAGAGTGGGCGGAATTAGTTGCTAGTCAACTAACCCAAAATTACTACTTAAACAATTAAAATAAAATAATAAGAAAAGTAAATTGGTGAACTTCTTATATAGAGAAAAACGTATTTACTTAGATTTAGCTACTTCCTAGTTATCTATTATTGATTTATTAATTTGTTACAATTGTTTGGATGAAGGGTTTCATTCCTTAATACCATTCGTGGGGGTGTGTACGTCCTTCTCCAACCCTATGAGCTTCTATCTCTTCTTATGACGACACGCTTAGTATCCTATCATAGCCTCCTTAATAGTCACTCATGCATTAAATACAACTAATAAAATCGTAGTACACATCTGATTACGTTTCTCAAGACGTTCAAGCTTATTACAGTATAGGAGGTTAGCCAGTTTTCTTAAGCCTAACGTGAGTCAATCATCCACAACAATAAATAACAAACCAACAATCAATAATCAATAACTAGGTTTCATTAGATCTAAGCAAACACTAAAAAACCTAAGCTAGCATGTTAATGTAAAGAAAAGACAAACAATTAATCAAATAACACATATACATATTGAATGATTAAAGGAAGAACTTATCTTCAATTGAACATGGAAGAAAAGAGGGTTTGAAACCCTAAAAATACTGTAAAAGTCGGACTAGGGTTTTTCTCCAAAGTTGCACACCTAATGAATGAAAAATAAAAAACTATATATAAACTTTACAAGGCTGACGGCGTCATGTTATAGGTTCTGACGCCGTCAGACCGCCGTGTTTAGGGTTCTCGGATTGCCTTCAAACACTTCTGACGCTGTCACTTGTTATTTCCTTCTGGGATGTCTCGTGTATCCGTAAAGCCAGACGGCCTCAACACAAATGCACCTGACGCCGTCAGGTGCAAACTTCACATTTTCTTCAGGGGCGTCTAGTGTAAAAATCCACCATCTTTTCAGCATAAGGTGACGGCGTCAGCTCCAAAGCCTGACGCCGTCAGGTGTAAAAACTTGACTTTCCTTGACTTTTCTTGTTTTCTTCATACTTGAGCATAAAAACGTCCGAAAAGCTCCAAAATGCTCCATTTTCCAGAAATCACGTTCCAAGTACCTAAAAAGAGAAAAGGAGCGATTTGAGGTAATATTTGATCATAAAATCACCATTTACGGCTTAAATGACCCCCTAAAAGCGTAACAAATAAATCCTTATCAAATACCCTTACACTTGAGATTTGCTTGTCCTCAAGCAAATAAGCTTTTATACCAATTAAAATACTAGTTAGGGGTAATTTAACATTAATATAAAAGTAATTACAACAAATGATCATTCCACCTTTATCAAAACAAGCACGAAAATTATACACTAGCACCTCATATTAAGTGTTTGGATACTCTCATCTCTCGGGTGTTATAAAATTATAGATCATAAATGGAAATGGAAAAATATCTCCCACTACCTGTCATAGCAAATAGATTACCATGGGCTTGGGAAAGGATCAAAACCTCCACCACTTTGGCGTAAGCACCTAGGATAAACTATAAAAGAGGTCTTTTAAAGGGTTATAACGGTAGGTGTAGGGATATGCAAAACACAGTTTGTTGGATAAAGGGATGTTTTACTGGTGGCAAGTCAATTGTCTTAGTTAATTACATGTACAATGCGGCGTTGCTAAGCCAAGACTTGACTCAAATTAAGTTAGCTACAAACTAACATAAACATAAATAAAATGAAAGGAACGGGATGGTAGTCCGTATGTTTTTTCTACTTTTATTTTTCGTTTTTCTTGTTTTTCGATTTTTTTCATACACTCTTACCCTACCATCCAAAATAATACATCAAGGGGGCTCGTTCTCCCCTTACACTTGAACTTTTACATAATTTAAAATAAAGACTCGAATCAAGATAATCGAAACATTTGGAGTACTTTAAAATATTAACGCACATATGGGGGTAATAAATGATGTTCTTCCCCATTACTCCATAACACTAGTACTTTACCCATAAGTCCCAATCATCCCAAAATAATATGTACAAGATATGACTCGACTTAGCAACCATGTAATCAATTAGACAATTAACTAAGGGTTTAAACAAATATCAATAATGCACTAAAGATGAGTGCATACAAGGAAGGCTAAGGCGATTTGGGTGTACATTTGGGGGTGGATTGTAAAGAAATTCTTCTTTTTAATAAATTGCTTAAAGTTAGAAACGAAAAAGATAGGCTCTGAGGGTTGTACTAGGGGTATCGTGTACTAAAAATGAGTACATCGCAAAGGTGTGGGAGAATTACTTGACCAATGAAGTCAATGTAATTATATTACAGGCTTAAAACATGGGTTATCCTAATGCCTCTTATCATATAGTAAATCCTAACTACACAAATGTAGTCTCACTAGCGGTCTCGGGACGCATCGATAACGCAAGTTCTAGAATCTAAATACTACCGGTACACTCACAAGCACTAATAATGAATGCTTTTCCTAACAAATCTAGGGGCGAACCTCACATATTTGGGGTGAAAATTTTTGAGTAGTACGGTTTTTGTGCTAGTCATATAATTCCTATCCATGAGACGCTTATTAAGACTAAAGTTTCACTCCTATATGTTGCAAAAAATTTTAAATTTTGTGCTAAAATTACCCTAAAAAGTATTTCTCTTAGTTTTATTACACATCTACTTTTAAACAGAACAAAAATCAGGTGAAATTATAGTTTCTAAGGTATCCTCATTTACTCCCCCCCTTACACCTAAGTTGAACATTGTCCCCAATGTTCCTAAAAAGTAATAAAGTATAGATA
>LBNU01032197.1:0-11632 GCA_014162995.1 Artemisia annua | reverse complement strand
TCACTAGTGGTATTCCTAAATAACATCATGATTACATAGAAGTTATGTTAGAAAAATAGAAGACAAGCGTGAGAACATGCCAAACATTATTATCTGCTCTGATCATTTAACATTCTATAAGAACTACATTTGGCCATAGCCAAGGTTTTTGGATCATGAGACAATATGTAATCTCAGTTGCATTCACCTAAGTCACAACCCCTCTATTGGGGCGTTGGGCTCGTATTACTTTAGGCTGATATATGCACCACATTATTTGGTGGAAGCTCCAAACAGGTTAATTTTTTAACCCTTCTTGAACTACCCGTTAGAAAAGTGACTTAAACTCTAAGGGGCGTTCGGTAAACTTGGTATGTTTCCTAATTTGAGTCGGTTTAAAATTTGGCAATTAGGTCAATGGTTTCTTATAAATAGGGATCAATGACATTAGTTTTCTTTGTACTTTGGAATTAGAATTTTGTACCTTTGAATTTGTTTGGCAATTGGAATATAGCTTCCGCTTTGTTCGTTTCCGCTTCATTTGTCGATTTTGCTTATTTGTTTCATCCTTTGAATTACTAACACTACCTTGCTTATAAGTTGCAACTAAAATGCTCAATACCAAAGAGACAATTGGGCATAAAAACTACAAAGTATATAACTCTTTAGTACACTCGGTGGTTTGACGCTTAAGTAGGACTAATTTTGCTCCTCTAAGCCGTCTAGTCTAAACCATTCTATGCTCAATCTCAAGTCAGATATCAATCATGTTCGCTTAGTTCAGACTTGCACCTTATTAAACTTCCTACTAAAAGGATGCCTGGATGTATTTTAAGCTGTTTGATTCAAACGTTCCACAAAAACTAATTATGTTTAATCATGATATTATCACCATCTAGGGGGTTTGGGATTGCTTAGAGAATAGTGTTTGGGTTTGCTTATGTTTTCATTTCCGTTCAACTAACGATTTGTTCCATTTGTCAACATTTACAGTTTCATTTCCGCCATTTAGAAAATAGTGNCCCCCCCCCTCCCCCTTTTAAAATGATCAAAACCTGATTATAAGCAATCCCAGCACCGCAAGAGCGTCTAGTTTAGCGTTTTGAATGAAATTATCGTCTGGTTTTATCTTTTTTCAAAACGCTACTTTTCAATACTACTTGAAGAAGCATTTAGCTACATATACAACAACAACATACCCAATCCCGCCCCACCGGGGCGGGGTATGGGGGAGGCAGAATGTAGACAGATCCTAGCAACCGCAAACAACCTAGCTCGTCTAACCACCTATTCAAATTCTATCTCTCCGCGCGTTCCTATCAGAGGTCACATCCCTAGATTATTCTATTCTAACATGTTCAATTGACAAATAATAATAATAATCACTTGAAAACACTACTAGTACTAATAACAAATTAGTAATTGAATATATAAATAAAAGTGATGGAGTATATATATTTAATAACAAACCGTTAGTTGAACAGTGTGAAGAAGTGACGACCGGTGTAAATGCAACCAGAAACACGATTACGACGATTAGCTCAGCCATTGCTCTCTCTACTACCAGGCTCACTAATTCTCTTGTTAATATACTACAGTATTTGATTTGATTCCACGTGTCGCTTTTTTTGTTGAGTTTCTAGATTCTACTTCTGTTAAAACATACAGTAATTTTTGAAGCTACAGTAATAGGTATCCGATGAATTCGCAGATATTTTGGTTATTAAAATTAATAAGTTGGATAAAAAGACATAAAAGTCGATATGTCCGAGTGGTTAAGGAGACAGACTTGAAATCTGTTGGGCTTCGCCCGCGCAGGTTCGAACCCTGCTGTCGACGATCCATTCTTTTTATTTTTTAACATCTCTTTTTTTAAGGTCCGTTATTCAGTAATCCGAATTAGAGGGATTATTACAATTAGATAAGAAACCAAACAAGCTACGTAATTTAATTCGAATTACAATTTCATTCATTCTACAAACCAAACAATCTATGTAATGTAATCAGATTATAATTATATCAAATTACCTCAGATTATAGCGAACCAAACGGGGTCTTAATGCTATGTTTTCGTTCTTTTTAAACATGATCATGAGTTTGAGCTTAGTGCACTAGCTGCAAAAGCCACTCGCTCAAGCTACGTATTTCACAATTGTCAATTACTAGATTTCATGGGTTTTACAAGGTGGTATGGAGTTTTACCAGCCATGTAACCAATTGTGATTCATTTAGGTTTCCCTCGTAAGTCGTAACCAAAGAAAAAAATTGTTTGATCTTGGTGTTACTGTTATAAAATGTAAGTTGGAGTTAAATGTTTTTACGGTTAGCTTGAAAACAAACAATATGGCAAAGTTATTTATGTATTCTCTTATCGAACAAACACTAGTTTTAGACAAAATCTTCCCTTTATAAGTTAAGGACCTTTCGAGACTGCTTTTTAAGCGAACTATTTAAATAAAACATATGCAGGCATTGACAAAACTTTACAAAAATGAAACTAAACTTTATTGTTTTAACACTCAACTTATACAAACTACAAACGTATGGGTATTGCAATATCATATATTTACTTCATGAGTCAATATGCTTGATTGTTTGTGATTTAATAGATTATATAGCAAGAAATTTGTGTGCAAATAAAGTTATTTAGGTTTCTTTATCTACATTATTAAGTTTTTAGATTTGATCGCATTTCATATTGCTACTTGATGTTTTATAGCATATTAGGCCAATAGTAATGGAGGGTCGACCCTTTGGTCGATCGCTTCATGAAACGCATCCCTCCCCTTTACGAGACCCCCATCGAACGCGTCCACCCCCTTCTTTTTGCATAATTCGGTCGGGCAGTTGACCGAATGGTTTTTGTGTGTGGATGAATTTATTAATTGATTTTTATGGGGTATGTTTTATGTGATGACTGCGATCGCCTTATTACGGACATATGGTCATGCAGTTGGTGTTAGAAAAAGAAAGTTGAATTAGTGGCGAGATGATAGGGGTGACCGCGGTCGCCTGTGTTCACTATTACTACTAGTCTTAGCATTCATATCCATTTGTGTTTGGGAACATGCATAGTTAATGTTTGGATATTGTTGGTACCATTTGTAGATATTGTGGTCCGTTTGGATGAAGAGTGATGGGCCATTGACTGCTCGCTAGCCCATCTTTGGGTCTGTTTACACTTTACAGGCTTGCAAATTTGTACTGTCTATTAACACTTTAATAAAATGAAAAACCCTACGAAACAAAAAAACATAACTTGAAGCTGTACCTTTCAATGTTCCCATTTTAGTTACTTTAAGGTAGTTATTATCACTCGCCTTGTCTTCAAAAATCATCTCAAGATGGCATTATAGGCCGAAGGTCTAAGAAAGATATGTTAGGGTGTGTTTGTTTCACTAAGATATTTTATGTCTGAATCTGACTACCATATCTTACCAGTAAGAGGTGGCTAGAAAGTCTAAATCTGAACGAAATAATGTTGTTTATTTTTGTATAATTGTCCGAATGATTTTAAGTGCTCGTTTCTGCAATTTATTTAAGTAACTTATGTAAATATGAAACAAAACTTTTTATCATAAATATAACATAGTTAATAAACCATCAAATATATTATATTAACACGAGTCTGACTTACTGAGTAAGATGTTATATGACTAACTGGGTCTGGCTTAAAAAAAAAAAAAAAAACTTCTACCCACCTCTTACTGGTAAGAGTGAGAGGGCTAGTAAGACTTTTTTCAAGAAAACAAACACACCCTTAGTCAATCATAAACCCAATATGTATTACAGTATGTTTTATTAACTATTGGGCTAATTATCTAAAAAGGCATCAAAGTTGACACTTTTTTCTTTTTGTAGGCATCCAACTTCTAATTTTCCTATTGTATGCAATTTATTTCTTAATTTTCCTATTGTTTGCATATGACTTTCTTAATCTTTTATAAAAAAATATTACTTTCTTAATTTTCCTATTGTATGCATATATCTGACGTGGCATGATTTAATCAAGAGTTAAGGGTGGTGGCAATGGAGGTCTTTGGAGCAGCGGTTTGGACCAAACCGCCGGGGAACACCGCCGCCACCCCAGCGGTTTGGTGGGCGGTTTGGATCCAGCGGCAATAATAACCTCGGAGGTATGGGGAGTCTATGAAAGGAACGTTGCATTTTTTTGAACGTTGGGAGGCTGCATATGACCGTTGGAGACTACAAAACAAACAAACAAACAAACAAAACAAAACAAAAAAAAAAAAAAAAAAAAAAAAAAAAAAAATTCTATCCCCTATATATATAATTCTTCATATAATTTACTCCCATAAAACACAAATTCATATATACACAAACTAATTATACAAAAAAATGGCTTCATCCATCTTCTTCATCCGACGAAATATTTATTCCGGAGGATTCGTCCGAACTATGGTTATCCCGGTTAGTACCCTATCAACCTTTTTAGCCGTGAACGATTTAATTGATGACACGGCACATGACGGTTGAAAAATTCGACTTCTCGTTTATACATGTATCATATTTCACAATATGTATCTGAAAGCCGACCAGGTGGCAATATCACCGGGCTTCATATAATGGATCCGCCAGTCGCGCCAGTGTTTATGACGATAGTGTATTAGAGGAGTTACTCGGACGAACAAATCCATTATCGTCTCCAATATGATCTTACAGAGCACGTACATGCTCAAAACTTAGAATACCTCGATGATTATGCTATTTATTTTATTTATAAAAGTATTATTATGTATTTTCTATTTAATTATGTTTTTTTTCCGATATTATGTATTTTATTTAATTATTAATGAAATATTTATTTTTTATTAAATTGTTTAATTATGAAGGAAAAAAAAAAAAAAAAAAAAAAAAAAAAAAAAAGTGGGAGTATGAAAAGTCTATTGGTTGCCACTAAAAAGGGGTTGGGAGGTATGAAAAAGTGCAGTGAGGTGGAGATGATAATTATTGGTGGATTTGAGAGGTATGGTTTTTTTGGGGTCTATGACTGCCACCACCCTAATTACATAAATATACATAAATCGTCCCTGTGGCTCTAAAAAAATTAAACCATTTGTCCTTGAGTTAATTACATAAATAGCCCCTGTGGCTCTAAAAATTTACACCAAACGTCCTTGTGGCCATTCGTCCTTGAGTTAATTACATAAATCGTCCCCGTGGCTCTAAAAATTTACACGAGTCATCTTTGTGGCTAGAAATAATTAAAACTGCACATTGGCAAGGCTGGAACTCGGGTCTACATCCTTACAAACGAACAACTTACCACTGGACCAAGGGTGTTACACACTCATTCTTATATTGTTTTCAACTTACCACTTGTGGCTGGAACTCGTGGCTCGTTTGTAAGGCAGCAGACCCGAGTTCGAGCCTCGCCTATTTGCGATTTTAATTATTTCTAGCCACAAGGACGACTCGTGTAAATTTTTAGAGCCATGGGGACGACTGATGTAATTAACTCAAGGACGAATGTTGTAACAAACCGGAATTTTCCAGACTAATTTTAATAATAAATATTTATTTATTATAGCTAATTTGGGCATTCCTATGCATAAATTGATATTTTTGAGCATTTCTGAGCATTTCGGGTATCTGTAACGCGTACTGTAGCTTACAGTCATCATTTAAAATAGTCTATTTTTGTCAGTAAATGCAAACTAATCCATTTCAGATAGTTACTGACAAGTTTCGTAATTTACTGAGAAGTTTCTCACATTTTCTGAAAAACAACGCTGCACGCGAACCGACACCACAGTAATTATGGTAAAAGTCAAGTAAATATATTTTTGAATCAGTAATGACATTTTATTACATTTCTGATAAAAACGTGGCTAAAAACTTTATTTTACGTGTATGTGTCCAAAAACGTCAAACCGGGACATTTCGGTTACGTTTAAGCTCAAACCGACACACGATACACCCACGAGGATAAAAATCTTATTTGATCCTCCTTGGATACTCCTAAAACCGGCCACACCTAATCCCCAACTTATAAACACATGCAAATTACCTTTTAATCCACGAAACACTCTTTTATCCAAAGTTTAAAACCATAACTAGTAAAATTTACTTATATATTGGACAAACATGTGTTTAGGTCTCATTTTCATCTTCTCATCTCTTCCTAAACTCTCCATAGCCAAAAATTTCATAAGCCCCATGATTCACAAATAATTTTTGAAGTTCAAGTTAATTGGGTATTAAATTCAAGTGTTTTGGGTTAATCGGTACGTGATTTGGGTTAATTTGAAGCAATTTGGGGTGTTCTTGTTCTTGCTAGCCCACGTTAAAACACCATCTTTTTAAGCTATCATCAAAACTTTTCTAATCTTGTTCATATCATGTTCTTGTGATGTTTAATGGTGTTACCAAGTGCTAAATGTATATATTTTGCTAAATTGATGTGTGCATACATGTAGCTCGAATTTTATGAAGTTTTCATAGTCATTAAAATATTTCTTGCTTGTTTGGTAAATCTTGTTGCTTGTGGTACTAGTTTGATGATACAAATGCGATTTGTGTTAATTACGCGAGTTTAAGACGAAATATACACTTTTATGTGTATACATATAAATCGGCCACAATAATAATTAAGAAATTATTTGGGTTTTGAAAAACATAAAATTTTGGCTCAAGTGGTGAAATGGTGGAGTTTATGCTTGAAAGATTTTAATAGAACACTTACCGAATTAATCACAACAAATTGTATTTAACTAGTAAAAATACAATTTTTGGTGAAATAAATTATTTTTGGTCAAATTGAGTTCATATGGGTCGAATAGGGTGAAATTTGACCACACATAACTTTTGAGATTAATAACTTAATTATAAGTGTTAATTACGTTTAATTTTAATTTGTTACGAAATTATAACACTAAAATGGATTTTGGGCCAAGGTTAATATTTTGGGCCCAAATGGTGTTCGGAGGCAGTTGGGCCGAGCCCAACACATGTTTTCCCAACTTTGACTTTTTGACCAAATATCGTGACGAACGTGTTAAATTGATTTTTGGAAACTTAACGATATATACATATCGTAACCTATAAAGGCTAAATGGTTTTCGGGGTAAAATTTGGACTATTGGGCCCAATAAGGGATTTTCGGCCCAATAAATATTTCGGGTGACGAAAATGAGTTTCGAAACATATTTGAGCTTTCTACGATTGTTTTCATATAGTGAAACAATTTATATCGATAAATACTACTTCCTCCGTCCCATATTAAGTGTCCACTTTCATAATGCACAAAGTTTTAGGAGATTCCACTAACTAAACTCTCCACCAATCAAATTTTATTTTTACCCACTAAAGTCTCATCTTATTAGTTGAAAGGTACAAGTGGACACTTAAGTTGAGACATTCAAAGATTCCATTGTGGACACATAATATGAGACGGAGGGAGTAAATTAAACTCATTTTTACCTAAAGAGCCTAATAATTGGATTTTTAGCCAAATTTAGTGAATATTGACTTTCGTTGACTTTTTGGATTATTTTGGCTAAACATTGATTTTGTATCGGGAGATATCATCCTAAGTGACGATAACTATATTTAGAGATAAATAAACTTATAACGACTAATATATACGTACGTACTAAAAGTTTGTAAAATAGTTAACGATACGTATTTTTGAGGAATTTGCAACACTTGAGAAATATGGAAACGTTGAAATAAACGAACGGGTCATGCCCAAATTTTCTAAAAACTATGACACTTAAAGTATTTTGCTAAAATACTTGCACATATATATTTTTCTAAATGCAAAAGTATTTATTTCAAATACTTATAATTAAAATTATATTATAAATGATATTTATAATATAATATTCCTCCACTAACACTATTATTATATTATTTTCTCAACACATGTTTATTTAATTTTAATTAATTAAATACATAACTATAAAATTTACCTAATAATATATATATATATATATATATATATATATATATATATATATATATATATATATATATATATATATATATATATATATATATATATGCCCGATGGGTGGGCATGACTTATAATTATAATTTTGATGGTGTCAGTTAACGTAAAATTATTTTTAAGGACGCCGCTTTCATTTTATTTTCTTAGGCTAAAGTTAATTATTATTTTTAAGGACGCCGATTTCATTTTATTTTTTTAGGCTATTAATTTACGGATGAAATTTTTTTAGAGAAAGTTAATAATAATTTTGATGTTGTCAGTTAACGGAAAGTAATGATTTCAAAGCCCGCCACGGAAATTCATTTTTAAGGACGGGGAGTTTATCTAATATTTTGATGGTATTAGTTTACGGTATTTATTTTTTAAGAAAGTTGAGCGTAACGTACATTTTAATTGTTAATTGGTTTTTCTATTCAGAAGATTTTTTTTTTTTTTTTTTTTTTTAATTTTAGCATTATGTAGATTTTTTTTTTTCTCATTGCAAGTGATCATATATTATATGTAAAAAGAACAATCATAAGTATGACAACAAATCAATAACATGATGGTTATTCATATGCGAACTAAAACTTATTTGTACGCAACGCTTATTGTGTATTTAATGTATTCGTCATCTTTGTCACAAGAAAGAACCTTTGTACCCCGCCGTGTTTGCTTCATATTCTTGCTTGACAAAATCTAATCGGACGTAAGTAAATAATGTATAACGGCAAATATGTTAATACAAAAATTGCACTGTTAATATTTGACTTTTTAGTCATTATAATAACGTTAGGCTACAAAGAAAACAAAATCATGTAAGAAACATTATAAATAAAAATGTATTTACTGTATAAGATATTGTAACATGTTAATCTCAGTAATAAAAATGTATTGTAAGTGCCACCAATACTGGTGGTCATTTTAGATGCCCATAAATTTGCAAACAATCTCCACATCTCAAACTTTGATTAGCTTCAAATACCCAATATCTTCTGGTTCAATTTATCTGTACATATAAAAACTTTAGTTACAACCTTAATCCAGTTTCACTACGCGATTCTCCACCATAGGTATCTATTTATAAAATCCGCGAGGTTAAAATTTGTAAAAGAGCCTAGCCTAAGATCGGAATTACCATCCAAACATCCACAAAGTGACCAAAAAAAGTTTAATGCAATCACATAATCTCCAATGATAAAAGGTAATAAATTAGGTTCATTCGATCATAAATACCTAATACTTTCTTGTACGAAAGTGAAAGAATGAGGATTTCCCATACTAACGCATGTGACATTCCAGATTCACAAGAGATTGATATTTATGTACTGGTATTTTAGTGGGAACATCTCTGGCCTTCATCACTGGCTCACCCATGTCAACGTTAACCTGAGGTAAACAAAGTTGAGTACACAATAAACTAACTGTAGCAAACATACATTGTCATAACATACAGGTCATGTAACCTTAGTGTTGTGGCTAAATGTTGTTATGACGATATCTTTGGGGTGTATAGTTTTTTGCAATTATTTTTGCGATTATTTTTTTAATATATTTTTAAATAAGGGCCGATAAGCAAAGAATTAGTAAACTGCAGCTAAATAACAGAGTTACAAAGCATTCTGAATACAACTTCGGATGATAGGAATGTTGTCAGAATACACCTAACATTATAAAATTATAATGAGAGGTGATTATAGTTTTTCATGGCCAACCTCTTATATATGTTCACAAACGGGTAGTATTAAAATAAATACATAAAAGGGTCTTCTGAAGTAGTCCCATCAGTGCCATTTTCTTCTTGTAAATCATTTGTAACTATTTAAGAACCCTCAGGAACCTCCTCTGCCCTTTGAACGTCATCTATCTCATCAACTTCAAGACAAGTCAGCATCTCGCCATTTTCTACTTGCAAATCATTTTGTAACTATTTTTTAGAAATGTTGTTCTCCAAACATATTCTGGTTCAGTTTTGGTCTCAGTGACCGAGACATCAGGAAGTATATTTGGAGCCTTCTTATGACCACTGAATGAGCCGAATTCAATATAAACTTCAGGCATTACACAGGTGGTGGGTAAAATTAGTTTGGGTTGATTTCTAATAGGAGCTACATATGATCTAAACTGAACCTTAATTTCAGGGCACACAAACGAAGGAGGGAAGATGAACGTGGGTCAATCTTGAGATTTATCAACCTCAAAATGTGCTTCTTCAACCTTAGAAACCTGATCTTTTTCTAAACACACCTCTTCATTCTGGTGTTCTGACATTGTCCGTAGACCCTGTCTCCGATGAATGTTCAGCCTCATTGACTAATTGTGCTTCATCATCTTCCTGGCTTAAAGCGTTTTGTACATTCTCCACATCCACATCTTGAGGTGCGAGGCATGTTTGTTGGGTCACCTCTTCTGAGAATACTAATGGTGCGATTAGTGGGCCTCCACTTCCAATAGCTCGGTCCTGTAGTGCTTCATAAAAAACTACTATTAGATAAATGAGCTGAAATACACCACGTCTATTCATTCTCATAAAAAGTTCCAGTAATCCTTGGTCTCGTAGCAGTTCGTACACATTTTGTGGGAATCGAAACATTTATGCTGCTGGCATGTCGTTTTCCAATCAAGATGGATGTTTGAGTCCCCCCAATATCTCTTTTAAAAGATTATGTTAAGGGCACGTCAGCCATCTCATACGAACTTGCATCATACGCCTTGACGAGTTTCCTTTTCTTTTGAACAGTTACTGATGACCTGCCACCTTCAAAAGCTCCAAGGAATTAATATGTACTTGTTTCTCCTTCGTTATCTTCAAGCGTATCATCTTGTGATTCAAAGGTCACATGGTTAGAGTTTTAACTCAGTAGTAGAGGTGGCAATTTCAGGCCATTAACTTATGAAGGTGTTAATTTGGCTAGTCTTCTATCTCAACTGGGTAGAATTAGTTGCATGTGTCAAACAGACTAAAAACAACTAACTCTATATTTGATGCATATTAAACCTCCTAAATTCTTTTTACTAAGATTTGGTTACTATCTTTGCGATCATAATCATCATATTAACTTTTTATCATAATAATTTTAAATTTGGGCGAGCAAGTATTAGCGGGTCAGCCTAAACCTAATAAAAATGTCTTGCTTCAGACCCCTTCTCACCAGTGACCCATTGCCTAACCCGCCCATCTCACCACCTCTACTTCAAAAAATGATAAATAAACCCTCCATGATGCTTTGCACATAATCTTACCGAAAACATCACGCACAAAAGAATAATTTTTATCATCTATATAATGTCATGGTAAGTGCGCTTCTATGTTACAATGCACGACACTACGTTCCAGTTACATTAGTGACCGTTTCAATTGGTTGTTCTCTAATCTACGAACCTTCCAACTATGACCTAATAAACTTGTATAAGCTTCGAAAATAAGCCAAAAAAGGGCTTATGAAAAATGAGCTGAAAACAAATAATCTCATAAGCCCATAAATAAATTTAGGGGGTGTTTGGGTTAGCTTACTTTATGGACTTATCACCTTATCAAAATTTAGGAAAGTCAATACGCTCACTGTTTTTGGGCTTATTAGCTTATCTACTTAACCTCATGGCTTATTTAAGCCATAAGCTCAAATGGGTAAACAAAAAAAAAAGGCTTTTTTGGCGTTTCCAAATCTCAATAAGCTGATCAGCCCATAAAATAGGCTT
>LBNU01032196.1:57017-71332 GCA_014162995.1 Artemisia annua | reverse complement strand
AATAATTGAGAGTAGTAATGAGAGTAAATGTCTCCTTGAATTGTTGTTATGAATTGTGTCCTCTAGAAGTCCTTTTAGGCTTGTCAAATACTCCTAGCAATCAATAGGGACATAAATGCCAGAGCTTGGACAACAAGACACTAAGAAGAGCCTAGAACTTTAAGACAAAGGCCAAGATTCATGTACAAAAAGTTTTATTCCTTTGCAGAACTTCCATCCGAATCGGTTGCGGGCTGCTACCGATCGGATGGAGGTGGTCTTTATGGCCAACCGATCGGCTGGTCACCAACCGATCGGCTAGTGATCTCTGAATGGTTTTAGATTTTTAACTTCGTTGTGTATTTCTTCATGCACTATCCACACTTGGTTAACTCTGAACTTGGAACTTTGAAGTGACCAAACTTAGGTTTCTCCTTATGAATTACTTCACAAATTGGACTTTGAACTTGGGAATCTTCGTGTAATCGCATGTGCTCCATTTTCTTCACTTTTTCCTCGTTTTTCCTACATATGCTACAAAAACATACTTTGATACGATTTAGTTGCAAAAGCATATAAAAGTAACCAAATAACATGCATAAAAACATTAATAACGCTTCTAAAAACATGTTAACCTTGAGCGTTATCAGGTAGTAGGTGTATGTTGGTGGTGTGATTGGTGTAACTGGATCTGGTAGTGGATCCGGTTCTTGATACGTGTTATCAATGGTATTATTGATATCTGTGTTGACTGGTGTAGCATTTTCGTTGTCAACTCCTTCTACCACAAAACTAGCCCAAAATGTGTCTTGTGTACTCGTATCTTCTTCATCTTTGTTCCAATCCCATGGTTTTGTTTCCATAAACTTAACATCCCTACTAACATGTTTCTTCTTTGCTATCGGATCATATAACCTACATGCTTTTGATCCTTCCTCTACTCCTAAGTAAATCATTGGTATGCTTCTGTCATCCAGCTTCTTTAAGTGAGGTATCGTTATCTTTGCATAAGCTGTGCATCCGAATATCCTTAGGTTTTCCAGATTTGGTTTTCTATTGTAGAGTGCCTCATATGGAGTTTTATCTATCAGGGCTCTTGTAGGTACCCTATTGAGTATGTAAATGGCATGTTTCACTGCTTCCGCCCAAAAAGTTAAGGGTAACTTCATGGCTTTCATCATACTCCTCGTAGTTGATAACACTGTCCTATTCCTTCTCTCCACTACTCCATTCTGCTGTGGTGAGTATGGTGCTGTCAACTGTCGTGCTATTCCATTATCTTTACAGTACTTGGTGAATTCATTTGATGTAAATTCACCTCCTCTATCTGTTCTTAGCATCCTCACTTTCATTCTCATTTCCATTTCTATCTTCTGTCTAAATTCCTTGAATGTACTAAATGCTTGGTCTTTCGAGGTCAGAAAGTAAGCCCCATAAAACGTGTACAATCGTCAACTAACAAGAATATTAATTTCTTGCCTGAGTGTGTTGCTGGACTAATAGGACTACAGAGGTCTCCATATATTAAATCCAACGGGTTCTTTGATCTGAATTTAGCTTGGTTTAGAAATGGTGTTCTACTGTGCATTCCTAATAAACATGTATCACAAATCTGTCCGGCATGGTTTATTCTCGGTATTCCTTCCACTAGATCCTTCCTAGTCATCTTGTTGATATCGTCAAAGTTCAGATGACCTGATCTAGCATGCCATAACCATGCTTGGTTATCTACGTTTGCTAAGAGACATATAGGTATGTCTATCTGGAGTCTAATAGTGTAAAGTCTATTCTTAGATCTTTCTATTTTCATCAACAATTTCCTGCTTTTATCATACAAAGTCAATTTATTTCCGTCCATTATGACTTTACAACCTATTTCTGTAAGTTGCCCTAGACTTAGTATGTTGCTCTTGAGGTTTGGTATATAGTATACATCCGATTCTACCTTCTGTTCCTGGTTCCTACAACCTAACAGTATAGAGCCTTTTTCCTTTATCTGTACATATAATCCATCTCCAAAACGTACTCGTCCTGTTACGCTTTCATCAATATCCTTAAAATGACTCTTAGTTCCCGTCATATGGTTACTTGCACCATTATCTAAATACCATATGCTGTCAACCTTTGAAGCATATTTCCCTGGTTGAATTTGGCCTTCATTCAACAACACTCCCTCGTGTTCAGTTTCGTGCATAGTCATTAACAGTGATGGTTCATCATCTTCTAAGATAAGGTTCGATTGTTCCTGAGCTGTTGATGTTACTCTACATTTACTCATAAAATGTCCAAGTTTGTTACACTTAAAACATCTTAAATTACTCAAATCCTTCTTATTTGAATTCCTATTAGTGTTTCCCTTATGATTTGAGTTTCCTTCTTGTGAGTTATTTCTGTATTTATTATTTCGCCAGTTTCCTCGTGAATGGTTTGATCTACCTCCGCGTTTACTAAATCGCTTTCCTCTTCCCGAGTGTTCACCGTGTGCGAATAGTAAATTCTCCTGGCTTTCAACTTGACCTCCCTTCCGGAGTTTTATCCTTTCCTCAAACGCCTTGAGTTTTCTAGTGCTCTCATCTAGGGTAATGTCGTCTAGATCACTAGTTTGTTCTATGGATGCTACTATCTGAATGAATCTATCGGGTGTGGAGTCTAATAGTTTTCTAACTATAAGTGATTCATCTAATGTTTTCCCTAGTTCCTTTGCCTTCGTGACATAGCCGTTTAACTTGTCTGCAAATGCATCCACCGTCTCATCTTCCTTCATCTGAAATGAGTTAAATCCAATCATCAATGATTGTAACTGTGCTTGCTGCACTCTTTCTTCTCCGACGTGTCTTTTCTTTAAAGAATCCCATAATTCCTTGGCCGTCTTACAACTTACTACTTGTAAAATTACATCTTCTGTCAACGCTTGATATAACAAGGCCGTTGTTGCCTTGTCTTTCTTATCATCTACTTGCGTGTTTTCTTTAGGTTCTATTGTCTCCCACAAACCATGTGCTTCTAGTATAACCTTAATTGTATAGCCCATACCGTGTAATTTGTGTTTTTCAACTTAGGGTATTGGTATTGTGCAATAGGTGTTAAGGGTTTTACAATATTTGATGTGTTGTTGTCATTTGTTGTATCATCGCCAGCCATCTTAAAGGTATTTATTATCTTCACCTTCTAGTGCGTATGGGAATTATTCTTCCTAGTATGGTATCTCTTTCTATTGTAGGAATATATATATAGTTTCCGGGAATCCTAGTAATACGGGATCAATAATAGTTTTTCGGGATTTCCTAATAGTACAAACTAATATATCTATACTATTCTAAATATAATTGAAATCCAGAAAGTTTGTAACTTATGACCTCGTTATCGTTGTGAATATGAGATGTATTCCCTTGCCTCGTTAGTAAAAGTCGTTCACCAACGTTTGTTGATATTCCCACTTCGTTCCTTCTTGTTTCTCCTTGCCTCGTTGCCTTCTTTTTCTACCAATTCGACTCCTATCTTCAACAATCCTTTCGGATTTGTTTCCTTGTTTCTGGTTTTGATTCGAACCAAATAAAACACCAAGGTTTCTTCTCCTTTATTGTTGTCGAATTATTGTTGTTGTTTTTTTTATCCAACGAGACTAAAAACAACTTTCCACAGCCTCTTTCTTTTGTTGCTTTCGGATTCTCCCTTGAATCTTCAACCAAAGAGTTTCGGCCTCCTTTTTCTTCTTGTTGTGTTGTTGTCGAATGTTTTTTTCGACACTTAACAAAACAAAATCTTCCTTGTACCACACTACACGTTGCCTTCTCTTTGTTTGTTGTTTTGATCTCGGTCACTTTGAAATCTAAATGCTTTTCCTACACACAATCTTTTGTTACCACGCCTTGGTAACCCACGCCAAATCAAAAACAGTCTCTTCGTTTCTGATTTCGTTCCACCGAAACAAAGCAGTCCTTCGCTTGTTCCTTTTCTCGTTGTTGTTGTTCTTGTGTCGTAGCGACACTAACTCCACACTAAACCTTTGAGTACTCCTTCCTTCGTTCTACGTATACGTTTTTCACAACAACGTTTCCTTTCTTTGTGTATTTGCTTCAAACCGGTTCTTCCACAAAGTCTCCACTCTTCCTCGCCACCAATATCGTTTGATGTTGTACGTTTGCAACTTCTAACGTAAAATAGATCGTGCACTATCTCTTCTACGCTTATCCTTATTCAAAAACTCGTTTGTTTTTCATTGGAAGATAAAGAAAAACATAAAGATGTTCTTCGCTAAAAAGAAAGAAAACGCGAAGTTCTTCTTCTTTTCCCTGCGTCCTTCTATGGCTTCTCGTTGTGTTTATGTTATGCAGAGAACAGAATTTTGTTTCGTGTATAACCCTTGCTCTTGATGCCAATTGTTGTCCCAACTCTCGCTATATTATAAGTTGCAAAGTATTTCTATGAATAAGTAAATTTTTATTATGTTGTCTAACCATTTGATCGATACAATACCTACATATATATAAGGATGTGAATCGGTGTGATGAACCGATGCATCCATTCCTTTTTTGTCTTAACCGAATTACCAAACTATTCGGTTATAAAGTTTCTAAGTAACATGTTTGGTCCTTCATGTTTAAACTAATATAATAACAAGCAATGATAAAAGATTATCGGGTCACCTGGTTTTCAACCGATGCACCATGATTCTTAATCCAAGAGACCAAATACAGGCTAGAAACTCATACTGGGAGGCTGTATCCGACGACGGGTCAAAGAAGGAAAAAGGTGAAGAGTTGTTACTCAAGTGCATTGAGAAGAACCCGTTTGTTGGTGAACCTCATGTGTTATTGAGCCAATTTTATTTGAGTAGAAGAAGGTTTGAGGAGGCTGAAAGAGAGGCTGAAAAGGGGTTGAGTGTGTTGCTAGAATGCGGGTCTTCTCATGGTGCAGAGTAATGTTAAGCAAGGCTAAAGAAAGGTCTTGGCCTAGTACTTCATGGGGGATCATTAGTTTGGGTCTTGTCAAGTGATTTTTGTGGTTTGTACTTTTGTAAGATCCCAATCATACCTACTATAACTAAATGTTACAGTACAATGGTTTATGTGTTATTGATTCTGTCTCATATTGCTCGATACTGATTCTTAATTTTCATTTTTATTTTTCATTTGTGCTCTCTTGTTCAAATTACACATGGATACGTTTGGATTGGTACTTGACAAGGGCGCATAGGGTGCAGTCTTTTCGCTTATAACTGCATCACAACTCATTTTATATTGACACATTATGTGAATCTGCCAATTCTGAAAGGTTCTATACAGTAGTATAATTCGACATCACATCCCACATTGCTAGAATGTAACAATGGTAACACCTTTATAAATTCAAGGGGTTTGTTAATTGATAAGTAAGGATCATCATAAGTAACAATTTCTTTGATGTTTGTTATTTATGTTCTTGTTTACTGTTTTTATTTCAGGAAGAAAAATGTATGGTTCCATAAAAGTACATTTCATGTAATGTTTAATTTTGGTTAACGAAGGACATATATTTGTTTTAGGTTATAAAAGGATTTACTAACCCAGTGTTGCAAAACTGAAGTGCAAATAGTATTGTATAAGCTACTTTATCTAGGTTTTAAAAACCAGTTGGCGGTATGTCGGTGGTCCACCACCTTCAAGCGATAAATCGGTCTTGGCGGCGATATATCGATTTCTTGGCAGGGACCATAAAGTATAAAGAAATTTGATACGACCCGAGATGGGTAATATCGATAATTAGCACCACTTCAAGCGGATGCTTGCTCCGTCAGAAAAGAAGAAGAGAAGACTGAGAGATATTTTGATCTTTAAACTTTGATTGAATGATAAACTAAAATATTAGAAAGAGTATTTATAAGACAAGGTAAAACCATAATAGCTAAATGAGCCTTGGGCTCGAGCCCAGGCGTATCATTCCTCACTCCTTCAAAATCACCTTGCCCTCAAGGTGTTGTCTTCAAAAGTTTTCTTAATTCCGGGATTCCATGATCTTCTTTGAATTGTAGCCTCCATCTTTTTCTTCTTCCACCGGACATAACACAACACCTTTCTTTCATCTTTTGCTGCCCCACGACTCTTCTCGCTGTATACCCACTTCAAACAAACAACCAAACTCTCGCCGGAAACATCTCTACCCTCCAACATCTTAATCGCAAACTCCTTGATTAAACCCAAAGTTATTTCATTTATACGATCATCAGATATACTACCTCCATCCTTAAGTAGTGAAATCACTATATTCAACTCATATTCGTCAACGCTACATGCTTCACCACCACCCACAACAACATCTTCCACACTTTCTTTATTTTCTGAAAATTTGCTAAACTCACTACGAACTTCCATGCTTTCCACATTACTCTCACAAATATCTAAAACATCGTTTATCGCGCTACTAACCTCAACAACACCAATATCTTCATTAGCATCTAAGGACTCTTTAATCACATATGGAGCTTCTTTACTTGGCCATGATAGAACGATATCTATTTTCTCTTCAATTGATTCGACCCGTTAAGGTTGTATCGGGATAAGACACCACTTCAAGCATGTGCGAGCTCCTTAAGAAAATAGATAGAAGAACTAGAGATTTGTTTATCTTAAAATTTGATTTGATTGATTCATTCATAACATTATGACAACTTAAATACTAGTTTATGAGATAACTCTCACAAACATAAGACTTATCCTAACATGACTCAAGACATATCCTAAACAATGACTCAATACTTATCCTAATAAACATAATAAATAAACTACGATAGTTAACCAACACGGGCATATCACTCCCCACTCCTTCAAAATCACCTTGCCCTCAAGGTGTTGTCTAAAATAAATCTTGATTCCGGGATCCCATGTTCTTCTTTGAATTTTAGCCTCCATTCCCATAGCAACATCCATGTTTTCAAAAGTTACCAATAATAGCAGTGTCCTTGATGTGATGGTCTGTACCCACTTTAGAATAACAACCAATCTCTCACCAATATCAAAAACACCGTCGATCGCCCTTCTAACCTCATCAACACCAATATCTTCATCAACATCTAAGGACCATTTAATCATAGGTGAAGCGAATTCACTTTGTAATGATGGAATGGTATCTGATTTCTTTTCAATTATCTGCTCTTTCTCCTTCTCTTCAATTGCCTCAAGACGAGCCTTGACTATATGGGCTAAGGAAAAGGCTTCTCCTAAAGTTGTAGGCCTCTATTTGCAACGTCAGTTTAAGTCCGGAGATATAAAATGATGTAAGTAAAGATTCAGAGATCCCTGTTACTCGATTTGCAAGTACCACAAACTCACTCTCATATTCGGCCACCGTACCCATTTGCAAGAGCTTAGAGAGTGTGTATTCCGCGTCCTGATCGCTGCCACCTGATGCCATGAACAGTAACTCAAAGAACAAAATTTTTTGATGAACAGTACTGCGTGAACAGTGCTTCATGAACAGTACTTATGAATAGTAGTTGATGAACAGTTTTTTTTTTTTTTTTTTTTTTTTTTTTTTTTTTTGGAACCCTAATCAAAATCCCTTCCAACGAGAGCTCTCAATGAAAGCACCAATTGATACGACCCGAGATGGGTAATATCGATAATTAGCACCACTTCAAGCGGATACTTGCTCCGTCAGAAAAGAAGAAGAGAAGACTGAGAGATATTTTGATCTTTAAACTTTGATTGAATGATAAACTAAAATATTAGAAAGAGTATTTATAAGACAAGGTAAAACCCTAATAGCTAAATGAGCCTTGGGCTCGAGCCCAGGCGTATCAAAATTTATTTAAAAAATATATATATACATATGGGAACTTTCTTTTCAGAACTCATATAAGTGTGAGCACCGACAGAACTCTTATACACCATCTAATAATAGTAAAATTCTCTCAAATTATTGTTCGTGATTTATTTTATTGGATCGAAATACAAAGACTTTCCTTGAATTCATTGTAGATTTGCGTAAAATGGATTTAATAAACATAGTAAAATTCTCTCAAGTATTGTTCATGGTCTTATCTAATGGATCAATATACAAAGACTTTCATTGAATTCGTTGTAAATTTGCGTTTGTATGAGATATCATTTTATGAAAATTACATATAATAAATTGAACACTAAATTTTGATTGGTTAAGGGGGAGTTCTGAAAGTTTTCACATTTATATGAGTTCTGAAAAGAAAGTCTCACTATATACATATTAGCAATATCCTAACAAAACAAGTCAATAACCACAAAAAACTAAAAAGTTTAACATGCTTGAAAAATAAAAACAATAAGTCCATAATTATTTATCAATTTAAATTTAAATACATAAGAAAATAAATAGTTTTGGTTGCCTTTTGACCAATTTTGACCGCCAAGCACCGATTTTGACCATGACTGATAAATAGAGTGAAAGTGTAAAATGAATAGTAATGGTTTAAACTCAAATAATGTGAGCGTAAGTTACAAGTTAAATGTCACTATGTTTGTTTGTTGATTTTGTTAAATTCTTCTTTATTGGTTTTCTATTTTTCAAGGCAGTCTTCTTTCGTTTCATTTTTCGGTATGCACCCTATAGTTCAACTTACAGAATTTCAAATTTCTGATATCATTGGTACTTGGGAAAGCGAAGACAGAGATGATGTTGGCAAGAGTCTTGATCAAGAGGATCATGTTGGCAAGAGACTTGTATTGGGACTTTAAACTAGTTATTCCACCCATTTTAGCTTAACACAATTTGAAGTCACAATAACAGTTTTCATGTACTCTACTTCTGATAAACAATCGACAATATCTGCTCTATTATAAATTGTAGTCCCTCTAGAAGCAATAATAGAGCAACAAAACATTCTATGCCAGCCACAATCCATATAACAACAGAATAAAAAGATTCAGTAATATGACAAGTGGTTAACCGATTTTGGTATTTATCATTCATCTTCACACATATCAGCCTTCCTTTTGGCTTGCACCGCTAAAATGCATCTCTCTCCCTTTCATAGTCACGGGGTATGGTTATTCTCTTGCCATGTCAAGCTTATTCTAATTGTAAATTTTTGTTATCTCAAGGTGTGATATAATAGAGATCAACAAGTTCTGATCATATTTGATCAACCTATTTTTTTTAACTCATGGATCGCACCTTTACCTTCAGTCAATTGTGAATGAGCATCCTACCAGGACAATAAAGAGTCTCTTTACATGATGGTTGTCTTGTGAATGCCCTCTCTCACCTGTTCAATTATGTTGTTTTGATTTGATCAAAGTGCGGATCATAAAAATCAGGGGAAGAACACTCAAGGACAAAGTCAAGGTAATTAAATACATTGGCAATAAAGTTCAATGTATTGAGGTGTTTATTTGAGTATTTGAAACCTGTGGAATTACTAGTTCTAGGTCTTCAAATACTTCAATGATATTTCATGTATTTGTTGTAATCTTTGTAGCAGACGAAAGATACGAAGACATATAACTAGTAATTTCACCAGTCTCTGACAAATGCACCAAGATACTTGATCCAAGTGACCGGATAGGGGCAAGAGACTCATTCTGGGAGGCTGTATACGACGAAGGGTGAAGAGTAGATGTTGAACTGTATTGAGAATAACCGATATGCGGCTGAAAGTCATGTGTTGCCTAGCCAGTTTTATCTGAGTAGAGAGTGGTTTGAGGAGGATGAAAAAGAAGCTGAAAATGGGTCGAGTCTTTTGCTGGAATGGGTGTGTCCATGGGACAAAAGGGTCCCTTAGGAAGGTTGGGTTTCTTGGTGCATGTACGGTGATGTTGAGCGTGGCTAAAGAAAGATCTTGGCCTAATGCTTCATGGAGAATCATTAGTTTTGGTCTAGTCAAGTGATTTGTTGTGTACTTTCTAATTTTATACGACATGATCTCAACGAGTAAAGGTTTCATAGCATATTAAGTTGACTAAGTACCACTTGTAATATTATTTTGTTTTCTCATCTTCACAGTTGTATCCCAAATGCTTTATGGCAATCTTTCACAACTTATCAAGTTACATTTCAATCTAAATTAGTTTGCATTGCTTGTAAAGATGTTGCAGTAGAAAAAAGTTGATTCTTATCGACTGCCATCATATTTATAATTCGATATCACTTCTCACATCGGTAGAAAGTAACAATAGTAACACCTTTATAAATTCTAGGGGTTTGTTATTGTTAAATGAGAATTCCAAGAACATGAATAAAAGTTTCTTTGATGTTTGTTATTTGTGTTCTTGTTTATCATTTTTAGGAATTATATTTATTGTAAGTTTTTTTAATTTCCTGTTTATCATTTTTAGGAATTCTATCTATTTTAAGTTTTGTTTTATTCCCCTTTTGTTGTGGTGGTAGTTAATCGATATTATAAGCAAAATTATACAATATACTTATAGAAGTGTTGGTCAAACTTAAGGGCAAATGTTATAATATGACTATAAGATATAAATTAAATGTCACTATGTTTCTTTGTTTATTTTGTTATTTTCTTCTTTATTGGTTTTCTATTTTTCAAGACAGTTCTTCAATTGCATTTTTCGGCATGCACCTTGGAGTTTAACGTGCACAATTTCAAATTTCTGATATCATTGTTACATGGAAAGTGAAAACAGAGATGAAGATATAGCACTAGTTATTCCACCCATTTTCGACCAATGCACCAAGATTCTTGGTACAGATGATCAAATGTTGGCAAGAGACTTGTATCGGGAGGTTGTTTACATCTATCGTAGGACTTACGCAACCTTTTGGTGATGTGTCCATTGGTACCATAGGCTCGAAGAAACCAATGGGGGTCTTTAGATCGTGTATTACATGTTAATTGTTCATTATATGCATGTTCTATTTGTTGGTTGTATTATTTTGGCTTTTGTTATTTAAATAAGGCAAAGGGTTGATTGAAAAATAAAATAATAAAACCGGACTATTAATGGTGAAACCTTGTTTTGAGCCAAGAAATCTTAAACTTTTAACTTGATTGGGATGCACGGTACAACGTCGTTTCAAGGCCAAATGGCAAACTGGTGGTGGGTCATAAGTGGAAACTAAGTTTTTAAGAGGTTCGCCCCTACGAACGTTCGCCCGCTTCGCCTTGTTGCGTCATCTTGAACACACGATTGTACGAAGCACCTTAAGGCAAAGTTGTAAGTCTCTCCAACGCCTCAATGTAAAACTTGTCAGATTCGTGCTCACGTAACAAGACAAATATTTAAAAAAGGATTTTACTTAAATCATATGTTACAAGATGAATTG
Source organism: Artemisia annua (assembly GCA_014162995.1). Lineage (NCBI taxonomy): Eukaryota > Viridiplantae > Streptophyta > Magnoliopsida > Asterales > Asteraceae > Artemisia > Artemisia annua. The sequence goes on along the minus strand of LBNU01032196.1, from coordinate 60,118 downwards.
CATTGACATCTTTGTACATATATTTTTGATTGACAGCACATCAAAATTAAATTACCCTTAAATTTATAAGTTATATGCCACCCAATGAAACGGAAACCCTAAGAAGTTGTGATCTCACGTCAGGGGCATAGACCTGACTAGGTCATGAGTAGAAGGCAAATCATGGTAGATCACTTACAGATCAACTGGGGTAATTGAAATTAAGTAATGTGCTGTTTCTTAAGTTGGTTTAACTTAATTGAGTTGAGTAGTGGGATGATTGCTGATCACTCAAGGCATAAGATGGGGATAAAACCATCGATTAAATTGCAACTGAGGTTGGCAATATGTAAATAACATAATTTATAGGGAATTGCAAATGGAATATTGGAAATTGGATTAGAAAACGTAATTATTTAATAAGGATAATAACTAGAAGAAAAAATGGTGTGATTGATTATATGTAATTTGGATAATAGGTTTTTAAGTGAAAATTTAAATGGTTATATGTTTTATGAAACATGGGTTTTAATTTTATGAAAGATTCTATTATAGAAAATAATAAAATTGAATTTTGAAATTATTTTAAATGATAAAAGAAAATTAAAAAGTAAAGTGGTTTGGTATTAATGATATATTTATGATTTAAAAAATAATGTTTGATTGAGAAATATTTAATAGGAAGAAAAAAAAAGTATATTTTTAAATGAAAAGAAGAATGAGATAAATAATATTACTTTAATGATTGAGAAAGGTATAAAGGAAAATTAGAATAGTATAAATTATAATATAAATAATAGAATAATTTAATTATTGAATATTATTTAATAAATAATTTGGTGAATGGAATTTAAAATATAAAAAAAATGAAATTTTGTTAAATGGAAAAGTATGAGTTATTAGAGTAAAAGATTTAAGAAAATTTGGGTAAAAGGGAAAGATAGAATTTATATATTTGTTGTGATTTGAAGGTGATAAATAAATGATGGATGTAGAAATAAATTGAAGAAGAAATTGAATAAAAAATTTTAAAAGTTAATTGAAATTGATGGAAATAAATAATTGTATAAAGAATAAATTATTGAGTGAAATTAGTATTATTAAGTAAGGAATTAAAAAAAGGTGTAGGAAAGTAAGAAGAAAGTATTTTGATTTTAATGTGGTTTTGAAAAAATTTTAATGTTGGGTAAATAAGTGGGAGAATTGTGTTGTAATTAATGAATATAGGAATTATTGTTAAGTTATATAATTAAGTGGAGATAAAAGATTTATGGGTATGTGGTAGTAAAAAAAATTTTATCAAGATAATAATTTAAATTGTAGAAAAGGTATGTTTTAAGATAGATATGGGAATTAATTTAATAAAAAGTAAAATATAATTAATGTAATTATATGAGAAAAAAAAATATGAAAATATAAAAAAAACTGGTGTAGTGTTGTTTGATATAATAAATGATATTGTTAATGAAAAAGTGGGAGATTAGTTAATGTGTGAAAAGAAAAAGTAAATAGAAATATGGATTTAAGGAATATATTAAATTGGAAAGATAAGGAGATCTAAGTTAGATAATAGAATTAAAATTTAATGTGTAAAATTATAATTATGTAGATTGTGGTAGAAGATTATAAAAAATAATAATTTTAGTATTAGATATTAAATAAAAGAAAAATTTGAAATTAAAATTTAAGTAAGGTGTAATTGAAGTAGATGAAAATGGAGGGTGAAATAAATGATTAATTAATAGAAGATAAAAATGATGTAATGAAGTTAATGTAGTTTGGAAGTTTATTAAATTGGATATTTAATAAAAATGAAATAAGAAAATGGAGGTGAGTAAATTAAATTGAAACTTAAGTATTGAAAAACATGTGCGTGTTAAAAAATAATTAGTATATATGATTTAGAATATTGATGATAAAAATAAGAGTATTTTAAATATTTACAAAATTAATAACAGTAAGAAGTTAAATTGTATGTTTTAAAAAAGAACCCACCCCTACACTTCGACCGCGTACCAATCACTTCCTTACGAGTTCATCACGTCGCGCACTCTCACTCACCACGCCATCTTCGTCACATAGCTTACACAACGACTCTCCTCACTCGTTCTCACAGACACGACTGTCAACACATATAACCTACAGTCATTTGTGAAAACCCATTTGGTTTCACTTACCGTCAATTCACTGTTAATTTATACTTCATTTGCTTATGTAATCTTTATGAATGATCCCAATCTTACAGGAAAACTGCAAACTATACATAACTATCAATATAAACACATCAGTTGCATCCTAGAACATCACAGTAAGAACATCCATGTAGTGTCACCCTTCCATTGCGAATCAAGCAAACGTTACACCACTGACGTAAATATGTAATTTCAACATTGTTTCTTTAGGTTTGAACTATCCTAAGACATAAACAGCTACGTATTCTTCAAATCTGACACAAGTTCTACCATAAGATAATTTTACACATTTAAATTGTATAAGTCCTATTAGATTAGATCTCTTATCTTGCAGTTGAAGATAGTCTTCATCATTATTTCTATGTTATTGTTCCTTTGCACACAGTAACTAATTCTCCCCACTTGTGCATGGAACAATATCATGTAATATACTAAACAACACTTTACACAGGTTTGTTTATATGACCTTTTCAATAATTTGGTTTTGTGTCATAGGACTTAACACAGTAGATGTACGAATTTACTTATGTACTTAGTAGGAAATGCCCATCAGCTATCCTTAAAACATACGTGCTACAATTTGGAAAGTAATTTATCATTGAACGATAATATTTGGGATTATACACCAGACATAAAGCTATGTAGCTTTCCCAACTGAATATACGAGAAGCTTAACAATAATTCTATATTCGTTAACGTTACAACACCAATGCTCCCCACTGGATTCTGCATCAACATTCATAAGTGTTTCAAAACACCCAGTAAAAGACACAATAGCGTGCTGCTTACTTTCCTACACCTTTGGGTAATTCTTAACGTAATACATACTAAGGTACTCAAAGAATGTATTCTACTCTAGACAATGATGGAATGTCCATCAATTGCCAATATAACTTGACAAAATTGGGTATGCAATTATCTTCTTCAATT
>LBNU01032196.1:45734-56539 GCA_014162995.1 Artemisia annua | reverse complement strand
ATAGACATACTAAAACATAAGAATATATCTGTAGCGTGTATGAATTAATGTTCATGATCAATATAACCTTTGATGTATATTTTGATATATTGTATAGACTATAGTGAATACTTAGGTCTGCTTTGATTTATTGCTTAAAAAGAAAAGAGTAGAAAAACTAGTCCCACTTCGACAGATGATGAGGAAATGTGGAGGAGGAGATAGTATAAATAAAGGGCACGAATGTTGAAGCCTATGAGCTAATGGATTCATTTTCTAATGTCATGAGTTAAAGATGAAAGAAGAGTAAAGCTTTGTTTATGTTAATGAGCTGCATTACTCTTCTTTCATGACTTTAACTTATGACGTTTTGAAACTATAATAAACAGTCACAATATTTGATACTATCATACTCTACTAGAGATATTTAAAATCAGTGCGTAAACAAAAGATATTTAAAATTAGTCACATGGCTTCCAAAATGACGATCCTTGTTGATTTCGAAGAACTCTTGCGTCTTTATTAACGTTATGGTTTCAAACTTTCAATGTCAAGAAAGTTTTGAGCATTTGTATAGGTAAGACAACTTCGTAGACCCAACTCTAATTCATAATTGATACTCCTGAAAATTATACTTTTATAGGGTGCCCGCCGCACGGGCATGGATGAAACTTGAACCATTTTGTTGAGGGGGTCGAAACGTTCATGATCAAATTTTAAGAGGGCCAAACTACACTAAAACGAAAGCTTAGCACTAATTTATTAAACAAAATACATTAACGACAAACTTTTTGGAGGGGCCATGGCCCTCCCTAGCATTCAAAAAGGTCCGTTCATGTGCACGAGTACCTTGCTAGTTATCTATTAAGCAACAGTTACTTGTAATCGAGGTTACTAAGGACATGAATTCTTAATCATTCACAGATAACTACATATTTCTTTAACATAAATATAAAAGAAATTTGAATATGAGTTTGCTATACTTACATTATACTAACTCTGTCCCATAATAAGTGTCTACAATAATATTTTGGAGTAACCTAAAATTTCTTATTATTATTTTTTTTATTTTTTTTTTAGAACGGCACCACACTTGAAATCCGACTCCCGAGTTAAACCATCCAAACGGGCAGGCCCCGGGACCCGAACCACTAGGAGAGACCCGCGAAAGGAAACCCCTTGAACTCACGGAATTTGCTTCGTGCGCGTTACAGAAAACAACTACCTCCTGAAAAGGGATGGTTTTACCTGGTTTGAGTATGTATGGCAGTGGGTTCAAACCCCGTGGATTAGTCGGCCAAAAGGTTAGAAATTCTTTGACAAAAAAGATATTCAAGTGAGCAAACTCTACTTCAAGTAGGCATACTTACTTGGTCGATATTAACACGATAACGTAGAAGTAGAAGCTCAAAAAAGAAAATGAGATAGATGATATAGTTTAGTCTTGTCATCTACTAGAGTTGAAGTGGTGTCTTTTTCACATGGCATCCAAAATGACGATCCTTGTTGATTTCGAAGGGAATTCTTGCGTCTTCATTAACGTAAAGGTTTCAATGACGAGAATTTTTTTAGTATTTGTATCGGTAAGGCAAATTCCAAGAACCAACTCTAAGTTATATTTGATACTCCTGCAGTTGAATTGGCTTAGGATCAACAAATTCTACTAAAACAAAAACAGACTTGGCATCACGTGGTTCGTGAGACTCATGCGGCATGTAAAGAACCTCACCCCATGATTTCGCAATATTGAAAATATTAATCGCAACAGTTTATTCATATAGAACACCTAGAACACGATCTAACTCTCTCTTTTAAGAAATAAGTGTCAGTAACGTTTTTTTTTACAACAAATTACATTACAATTTCGTCTTTGCTTTACAAATTAAATTTACAGTTTACGTGTAATTGAGGTTAGTACTTGCTTTCTCTTGAGATTCATTAAGGTTTTCCTATTATTTACTACTTGTTAGCTATCGACAAGCAACTTCTATTTTGCTTTAAGAAAAAGAGTGAAATGCTTGTCCCACATCGACTTGTGGAGAACTTATGGCTGTGGAGGAGACGCTATAAACTTAGATTGCACACAACCAACTGTATCAACTAAGCTTTCTTAGTAATATTACTGATGGTCTACTTTTTTGAAGATGCTTCTAGTTTAAAATGTTTTGGGTGGATGTTAAAAGATGGTATAAACTTGTTTCTATATGTTAGGATACCATCTCTAGCATTCACCCACGACATTTATAAACTACAATAGTTTATAAAAACTCTTTTTTTTTTTTTTTTTTTTTTTTTTTTTTTTTTTTTTTTTTTTATCATTTTCTCATAGGCTTTGTCGTTTATTGTCCCATTAGTTTAAGTAATTATTGCCATAAGTCTTAATTTGAGATAACAAAAAGAAAAAGAAAGATAACATACCTCTCCCAGTCTCCTGTTATGTATGCGTGTATCTCTATTTCTTTCTCTATTTCTTTGTAGAGCACATCCAAAGAGCACAAAGTCAATCCATGTAAAAATGCACTCATTTCGTTCTGCAAAAGAAAGCAATGTCTGCTTAGAGAACATGGATTTTGAGTAGCAATGGTTCCAGTTTTCTCTCTCCTGTTTTTTCTCTCATAACCGTTTCCCGCATTTCGTGCATTTCAAAAATCATCATTGTTTCTTCAATTTCTCACCAAATACTTAACGAATTACAAATCTCAGAAAACCATTAGATTCCTCTTCTCATTATGCATCTAACGGTTAGTTTGAATTAGATTTTTGGTTAGTTTCGTAGAAACCCCCAAATTCAATAATTTGGCGGCAAAATCCATTTTTGATATTTCACTGTTCTTTGCTTTGAATTACAAACTATTACACTATGATATGTTTCTATATTGTCTTCATTGCATTTGATTCTAGTTATTAGTAGTTATGACGAATAAAAAGAAACAAAGAACTTCGAATCAGACTCCTAGGGTTCCGGTTAGATTTGATGATCATGTTGTAAGTAGTTTGGGGCATAAGAGGACTGAGAAGGATGTAGATGTTAATAAGAAGGTGATTGTGAATAGTAGTATTGAGGAAACAAATTTGATTACGAAAACATGTGAATTAGAAAAGGAAGATAGTATAAACATGGGGGATCAGGATAGGAAGGAGAATAATGTTGAGAATAATGTACAGAAGAATGATGATAGTGGAAATGTGGTTAATGATAAGATTGATACTAGCGTTCATTGTAACAAACCGGAATTTTTCTCAAACTAATTTTAAATAATAAATGTCAATTTACTATTACCTAACTAATTATCTAAGCATGCATGAGCTTAAATAACTATTTCGGGAAGCAAACCCGCACACTATAGCTTATAGTAACTCATTTCATTATTTATTCTATCGAAACACGTGAATAATTCATTTTCTGACTATTACTGAGTAATTATGTGCCACAACGGGAGGATATCTCGCACACAACACCACACGCGTACTGACACGAATCTAGTAATGGCATAAACCAGTATTTATTAACCAGGAACCAAAAACACTATTTTTATATAACTTTTATGAAAACACACTCCAAAGACGATAGTGATCGTGCTCACGACAACCCGGGGAGAATACCAAAAATAAACTGAAGCTCAACAAAACACGGGGTACACTTAAGTCCCCACAAGTGATATTATGTAAACCAACCCACTAATATCCATTTCCTTTTTATAAAAGAGAAAAAAAAAATGATAAAACGTTAAAACGTTATCCCCATCTCCCTCATTCCCCACACAATGCTGCAAACGTTTCTTTCTCTATCAGTATGCCATCATCACCATTCCCCACCATCTAAAACATCACAGATCTGAGTACATCTCAATGACAACATAACTCCAAGAGGTCCCTAGCGACCCTGAAGCCACCCAGGTCTGATCTATTTTGTCTAACATCAAAGTCAACACACCAAAACAAGTTGTAGATGGAAGAGGAGAGCGATTTTTGCTTCAAATGGCTAAACCTTATCTGGATATGAAGAAAGAAGGATTAACTCTTTTCGTTTTTATTCCCTTCTTATCCCACCGATCAGTCCACAAGCAAACCACACCTCAAAACTTCACTCACTAATCACAAGAGCTGGTATCCAAAGATATTGATCTCTATTCGGAGGAGTGTGGATTTGCTTGGAATCGGGTCGGGTTTTTGATTGTTGGTCTTCACCTTCCTCGACATCAACACTTCTCTCATTAAGGTCTTATGATTTCTCTTTTACTGTAAATCATTCACTTTTGACTTGTTATCAAGATTGTTATTATAATTTGGCCTTTACAAGTTGGAACTTTTAATAGAGCACATGCTACTACACAAGTCAATGCAGCCATAAAAGTCAACACAAGCTTAATCTCCCCACATTGCTTAAGATATCAAAAGTATTTGTGTGTATTCTAGTATTGTACTATATGCATTAAGTCTTGTATAATTAGTTCTTAGCTGCTTGTATAAATACTCTTAAGACACTCATTTGTAACTAACTTTCAAGTTCAATACAATCATTTCACTCTCATTTCTCTCTCACTTTCATTTTATAATATGGTATCAGAGAACTATTTCTCCGGTGACTCACCATAACTAACCATCATAACAAACTTCAACAAACATACCAAACCACCGTAATAAACCACTGTAACCGTTTTCCCCCAAATTTTCCGGTCACTCTTCATTATCAGTCAATCACTCAAGAACCTTTATCACAATTCATCTTTCATTCTTGAACCATCATCACAATGGTTAGCCCACCAACACCACCTTCTTCATCAATCCCACCACAACCTCCACCAAACACCACCGGAGATACAGAAGACACCAATTCAGTCAATCATCCATTATTTCTACATCAAAATGATCACCCTGGTTTGATTTTAATCTCAAAGAAGTTGTTAGGATCTGAAAATTATAGTTCTTGGAGATGATCCATGACCATTGCTCTAAATGTGAAGAACAAGCTCAAGATCATCACAAAGGCCTATCCAGAACCTGATGCAGAATCACCACTCAGGGTATTATGGGAACGCAACAATGACATGGTCATTTCTTGGATTCTCAATACTGTTACTGTCAGATAAGTAATAACTTGAGCTTTGTTAATTCTGCTTCAGAATTGTGGAATGAGTTGCAATATCACTATTCACAATTAGATGGTCATAGGATATATCAATTAAGTAATGAAATTGCACAATTGAAACAAGAAAACTGTTCCATTGAAGTATTTTACCAGAAACTAAAAGGATTTTAGGATGAAATGGATGCTTTAGAAGCACCTTACATCTGCACTTGTGAGAATGGTAGACTGAATGGTGCTAGAGAGAATAGGAAGAGATTGATTCAATTCTTGATGGGATTAGATGAAGGTTTTGCAAATCTAAGGGGGCAAATTTTGTTAATGCAACCATTGCCTAATGCAACTAAGGCATATGGTATGCTAAGACAGGAGGAGAAACAAAGAGAAGCACTCAATCCCAAACACATCACACCAACTGTTATGTCATCCTACACAAACACCAACAATGCTTCACAGTCAAATTTTAGGCAAAACAGATCATATGGTAACACCAACAACACAAGAAATGAAAATACTAGGAGAACACCTTTCAAACAGGGAGTGTATTGTGGTCATTGTCAGAAAGAAGGACACTACAAGAGTGAATGTTATCAGCTTGTTGGATACCCTGTTCGTCATCCTTTACATGGAAAAGTCAAACCACAAGCAAGGTCTGCTGACAGAGCAAGAACAGTGAATAGTGTAGTTGGTTCAGATGGTCCATCCACAAGTGGTACTAGCAACATGAAAGAGGCATCTCATGATACAACAAGCAAAGAAGGTTGTGCAGCTGTTTTTTCCAAAATGGACAACTTGCAGAATCAACTGAATCAAGTTATGCTGATGCTTCAAGGAAAAGGTATAAACACTTCTAAGATTTTTGCTACTGCTAGATATCTTTTTATTGCTTCATGTATTGATCATATTAAGGATGCTTGGGTGTGTGATAGTGGTGCCACAGACCACATATGCACCAAACTCACTTTCATGTTTAACAATAGGACACTAGCCACACCTATTATTGTTTCACTTCCAATGGACACCAAACCATGGTCACTATCACTGGCTCTGTTAGACTTAAACCTCACCTCACACTACATAATGTACTTTACATACCATTTTTTGCTTACTACTTTCTTTCCATAAGTCAAATCACCAAAACCACAACACTCTCAGTCATCTTTAACCATTCCACTTGCATATTTCAGGGAGACAACAAGAAGATTGCCCATGGGATACAATTTGAGGGGCTTTATATCATCAAAGGTAATCTTATAGTGTTCATTAGCAAATTGGATTGTCCCTTCTAGTTTATCATACTCTAACCTAGAGTCCTCAGCAAACGGCCTACCAAGCACCACATGAGATAGATTACAATCTATGGCACTCACAACATCCTCTAAAATCATGAAATTGGCAACAAAAAAAAAAATTACCCACAAAGACACGTAGCTCATTTACCCTTCCTACAAAGTTGCAAATTTTACCGGGGTATTTGGGGTCTCTTCTAGATTCAAGTTGCTCATTCATTATATCATTGTAAACGGCTCTAGACATGACATTGATTGGGGATTCTAGGTCGATGTAAGCGTGAGCAATAAACTTATACCCAATCATGCATGGTATTTTGATGTTATTTGGGTCACCTCTTTTTATTTTAGGGATGATTCTAGCAACGGGTGGTCGAGGGTTGTCAACAAGATTGCTGTGATAGGCGAGCTCTTCCTTAGTTGGATACAAGTCAAAGTACTCCCTATTTACCTCTTCCTCCTTTTTCTCTTCTACCTTAACAATCGCAAAATCCTTAGGTGCAAAGTCCTTGTTATGCTCTATGGCAACTGCTAAGTCTTTGAGGGCATAATTAAGCTCAAGGGTGACCAACTTATTAAAATCCCTAAGTTCCCTAATTTGGCCTTCAATTTGGCCACGCATCCTAGCGATTTCAACGGGTGAAAGGTGTGGATTCGCGTTCTCAATAAGGGTAAACGGAATAGTCAATGAAAAAATTACGAACAAAAGGACAAAGAAAAAGATAGACTAAAGAGATCCTAGAAAAATAAAATAAAATCTCACTAGAAAGGAGTCTAGTGAGTAGACCTAATTAAAAATAAAAATTAACCTAAACAATAACTATTCCCCGGCAGCGGCGCCAAAAACTTGATGCGCGTGGATTGCAACACGCACTACGTTTTACCTCTCGAGGGATCTCGAGAAGCTTGCAATCCCCACCAGGCAGTGTACCTGACCGATGTAGTATAGTGTAGTGGCAAGTACCGGGGGATTGATCGTTCTCTCACAGGGAATAGTGTTCGTTAGGTTAAAAGCTACTCTAATTGAGTCCTAAGGGTGGAGGATGATTATTTTTGTATTTTTATGTTTTTTTGAAAGCAGTAAAATCTCGGTTTTGAAGGAGTGGGCGGAATTAGTTGCTAGTCAACTAACCCAAGTTATCTACTTATGCAATTAAATTAAAGTTTTGAGAAAACAATGGTGGGGAAAGTAGTGTTTACTTAGATTTCATTACTCCCTAACTATCTTTTACCATGTAATTAGTATGTTGAGTTTGCGTGGATGACGGGTGTATTCCTAACAAGTCGTAGGGAGTGCGTTCAATTCCCTAACTCTATAAGCTCCTACCTCACTCTATGACGATACGTCAAGTATCCTATCATAAGCTCACCGATAGCAACCTACGCATGAAATACTACCTTAAAATCGATTAACGCACATACGATTCACGTTTCCTAAGACGTTCAAGCTTGTTACCGTATAGGAGGTTAGCCAGTTTTCTTAAGTCTAACGTAGATGAAACATTCATCCAAATCACAATCACAACATACACATCACATGATAATCAATAGTTAGGTTTCATTAGATCTAAGCAAACACAAGTTAATTTAGCCTAGCATGTTAAAGGAAAGAAAAGCACAAACATAAATCATACAACACATAGACATATTGTATGGATTGAATGAAGACTTATCTTAGATTAAACATGCAAGTTAGAGGGGTAAAAGTACCCTCTAAGGTCTGTGATACACGAGCTAGGGTTTAACCCTTAAGTTCTCCACCAAGTTCCTCTTTTAAAACAATAAAAATCGTCCTATATATATAGATAATACGGGCTGACGGCGTCAGCCCAAGGTGTGACGCCGTCACGCCGACGATTAGGGTTTTGTGATGGCCTTCTTGACGTCGTCACGCCGCCTTGTTCCAGATCTGACGGCCTTCCCTGACGCCGTCACCAAACTAGGCTAAAAACTCTCTGGCCCGTCATGAGTAACTTCCAATTTCTTCACTTCATTTGTTCCTGACGTCGTCACGTTGAAGCTTGTGACGCCGTCACCTTCTGTGCACTTTAGGGTCTTTTGAGATTTTGTTGTTTTCCGCACTTTTTCACTCCGAAAACGCCCGAAAATGCTTCTTTTGTGATTTTCTCCTCAAAAGTACCTAAAATGAGAAAAGAAACGACTTTGGGTGAAATCCGATCAAATAATATACGAATTAGGACTCAAACTGACCCCTAAAAACGTAACATTTTTCGTCTCATCAAGCTCTTCCGTTGACTACGCCGTAGCACCTTCCAGGTTTCATATTGGATTTATTCAGCAACTACGGCGTAGCACCCCATTTAAGCTACGCCGTAGCTACCTTCTGAACCTTAAAAAATGCTTTTTATTTTACAAAACATTATTTAAACTTCTATTAGTTTTTATATGAACTTTGTGGGTGTGTTCCCTGTAAACCCTCACGAGACTTCACTCGTCACTTGGGACACTAAGTGGTTTAAAAGGCTTGTTGCGTACGCTAAATGCAACCGTGATTCCTACGAAAGTGAGTTAGGTTTTTCTTTTTAATTTTCTTTTTCTTTTTAGGTTTTATACTTTTGGTAGTTGTGTGATTCCAGGGAATTGAAGTTTGCTCATAAGGCGTAGTGAAGGCACGTTTCTAAAAAATGATCCTTCTATCATTTTCAAGAGTAAATTTCAGGGAAGTTCTTGTTCTAATTCTACTTTTCCTCCTTATTTTTATTTTATGTACAAAAGGGACTTTGTACAACTCAAGTGCATGTGGGGACGGGAGTAGAATCATTTACTTGAACTTTAATTTGCCCTTAATTTTCTAGTTTATTTTGAAAAATTATGCCACTTTTAAAACTTTTGACATGTTTTTCCGAACCTAACTAGAATGGACCTTAGCCGAGCACATTAACCCTTAATACCATGGTGAGGTTTAGCCTATTTCAGTTTCACCCTGTTTTACCCCAAATCCACCAAAAATATGAGTGTGCCGGTAGTTTGTAAACTTTAGAACTTGGCTTTTACATCATTTTGAAACCGTGTACGAGTAGTGTATTGAGATTTCTTAATACATTTGGAAGAAACTTTTTAAGAAGGCAATATTTTAGGATTATCACCCAAATAACCTTTATGTGTGTGTCTATCGATTAGTCACATCGACTATTCGACCCCCGTGTTAAAACCCTTTGCTGCACTCACCTTTAGTGCAAGATACCCCTAGATACACCCTTTTGAGCCTATCCTTTCGTTTCTTACCCATATTATTGTTTCGATACACCTATACACCTTAGCCTACCGTGTAGTCTTTGTTTATGATTGAAAAGTTGCCACTTGTTCTCATTTGAGGTCCAAGTCAAGAGGTTCAAGAATCACACCTACGTTAAAGACTCATCATTGAAGATCATGAGAAAACCCACTATTGTACATGTATTGTTCATCCCAAGTGGGGGATATGTGTAGAAACTAAGATCATTGGTAATAATAGTTTCTTGGATCGTTTTGAGCCTTAGGGTTTAACAATAACAATGAATATAATATGCAGCGGAATAAGAACAAATCAATTGTTATTGACACAAAGTTTTTCACCATCATCACCTTCAATTATTATTTGATCAGAATAATAACGTGTTACCTAACTGTAACAGGGATCTAAGACACCTTAGATCTTGAAGGTATCAAACAACTAACTCTAGTCTAGGCGTTTACAATGAACCACGCCCTAGACATACACACACTTTTCTGTAATCTACATTATGGAAGACTTGTTAAAAACCTATTCCCTGTATTCTGTTTATATAATACAGAATTAGGGTTACAAAGAATATTGCTAAATAATAAAAAGATCCGTAGTAATCTTTTTCTTGCATATGAAGTTTCATCCTTTGTCACATTAAGTCCCTCTTGTTTTCATTCTTCTTGTTTTGTCTCATTAAATCTATAAACCCAACAATATGTTATTGATATTCAAAAAAAATGTGAATTTCTGTATGTAGATATATTAACTTTGGTGCACCCTTGTATAGCACCGTAATAAGAGCTTTGAAAGATTTAGCATCGAGGAGGCCACTTCGGTCATATTTGAAGAATGAAGTTGTTGGTTCTTAATCACCAACATGAAGACCAAGTGTGGTGCCCATCATGACGTCCTCTAATGGCACACACTTGTTACATGATCCAATTCTCGCATTTTGAAACTTGGACTTTGGATGAACGACAAGTGGTAGCAACTCGGTTATAGGCTAAGACTATTTGTTTTCTTTTTCATTTTACACCATTATTGTACATCTCATGTCTTATCCTACCCTTTTGTTGTGAATCATGCTTAGGTGAGGGATTTGAGCAGTCATTGGTGTCTTGCCCGGCGTTCCGGTCATGTACCATTGCCTTTGTCGCCCTTGCCGTAGTATGTTAGTAACAACGCTACACCCAAATAGCCTTATATGTGTTCACCCAATATTGCC